>SZWC01022732.1:0-20876 GCA_023375785.1 Penium margaritaceum
GTGTATGTGTGTGTGTGTGTGTGTGTATGTGTGTGTGTTTGTGTGTGTGTGTGTGTGCGTGTGTGTGTGTGTGGTTGACTGGTGCAGATTCTGGTTTGGCATATGCTGTTGTTCCATGCCTTCACTCATTTGTACCGGCGTTGACTTCTATGTCAGCCAGGGGGAGTGTTGATTTGTGTGGCTTCCACCCGTCACAAGCGACACTGATTGATTACCCATGTACCCCATTTTGGTGATAAAGGGTCGAGGAGAGCGTGACGACATGATGGGCCTCCGGAGTGTCCCGAGACTTCTCCAGCACCTACGAGAGCGCTGGCGAGACATGGTCGATGCATTCCGACAGCCCTGTTGGCTTGTCGGGAGCTAGGAGAGTTTTCTCAGTGGGTTGAGACCCACGCACCCGGTGGATTTTACCGGTGCGACATGGAGACCCGATGGCTGTAGTAGTGCTTCCAATATTTGGAAAGTTGTGTGTGATTTCTGGACGCTGATTCTGAGTGTTTCTAGCACTGCTTGTATTTTCTCTGTGGTCGAGACCCAGGCACTCGGAGAGCTATTCCGGTGCCTTGAGGAGACCACCTTTGTTGTTTATGTGCTACATGGAGTGTGTTCTCCCCGACGACTCGTTTGGGTTTAGCGGGGGTGACAAGGCCCGGTGCGGCTAGCTGCCGGCGCCCCTACATTAGCCCGCTAGGGGCACATTTGTAGTCTCTCCTTGTTCTTTCAGATTATGCGTTCCAGACGTAGGCAAATTCTGTCGCTTTGCAGTGCACTCACACTCAGAGCTCATGTTTGTGTTTGGATGGACCTGCATGCCCTCATTAAGTTTCAACTATGAGTAACAAACCAGAGCTCTCTGACATAGACTCTTGTGAAACAGACTACGGGGGAAGACTAAGCAACGAGCGTGGATTTTCACATGCTACATCAACAACGTCACTGCCCCGACCTACGCAGTAGCCAGGTCCTTTTACCCCTGCCACATGTACCAAGTGATTGAGAACCAATCGCGTGTAGGCACTGGATGTAGCAAGAGGCATAATGAGAGAAGATTGGTGGGAAGGACCTCAGTGGCGATAGAGCACCAAAGCATAAAATACGGGCAAGTTGAGGTCAGTCACACCAAGAGAGGCGAGGCAGAAAACATCTAGTGCTTGTCGGGGTAGGAGCCAAGAGCGAGCTAGTTGCAAGCTCGCTGTAGCTTGAGGCTTGCTCCTCACCTTACAACGCTGTGGGGACCCAACCGGTCCCCGTCCCGCCCCCCCCCCCCGTTTGTTTTTCTCACCTGTACAGCAGCATGCCAACCATGGGTATAAACCTGGGTGTGACTAACTATAGCAAGAAGTCAGCAACAGTCAGTGCAGATAATCAGAAAGCACACAAGTGGTGCTGATGTCCTAACAACCCATAACTATGTCTCAGCGACGGCCAACGCGCCAACAGCAAAATCTCTTCTCGCTCAGTCCCCTGCATTAGTGAGGTGTGGGATGTGCAACGAGGCCAGAGGTCACTACATGCTTGATAGAGAAACTAACACTCCCCCATGACCCACAGGCAACACACACCGCACACTCACATGGACGTCACAAGGTGGGACCAACAAGAGTGTACGCAAGTTTGCACAGGAACGAAGATTCAACCGGGAGCAGCACAAGCACACAACAACCCAACGACATGCAGTCTTGAAGACGTTGTTACCGAGCACCTTTGCGAGGAAGTCAGACTTGGTTGGACACTCTCCTAGATCCATGCATGTGTTAAGCCTTTGTGTCTAACTTGAGAGTATGCATCCGTTGGTTTAGACATTTCTGCATTTGGATGCTTGTGCACTGAGTTACACCCAAAATAGTGGTTTCGGACCGGGTAGTAGGGCAAACTGACCCTGCCGCATGCGTCACCTGCCATGTGCCGTGGTAGGTAATTATGCTATGAACGTGTCAGTTGTCATGCCTCTCTCAACATTGAAGTTATTGAAGCTTATGAGACTATATGTGTCTCCTCTAGCTAAATCCTTGATTTTCTTGCACGTGCATTGCATGTTAGTGCGTCACTTGACTCGACTGCATTGCCACATAAGAAACAACAAAGCTAGGAAGCTTCTAGGCATGTATTCTTGGTATCTTTGCAATGAGACATTGCTCGTTGAGTTGTGCAACAGACATATCACCGGCAGCAACGATGAGAGTCACTGCTTCAGCTATGGTTTTGGGAGCCCCACCACGCCAAGTTGACCTACCGCAGGAGACAACGGTAGCAAAGACGCTTTTGCAACGTCAACAACAGTGCCATCACCAAGCCACCACTGTGAGTGGGCGGCGGCAATGGCAGTAGCACAGTATGTCACCACAGCAATCACAAAATCAGCATTAGCGTAAGAGAATGGGCTGCACAGTAGCTGCAACTATATTCTAGCAGTGTGGCAGCACCAGAAGCCACAACAACACAACAATGCGACCGCAATAGCACTAGCAGTGCAGGAAACTTGCACCAGTGTGGAAGCATGCAGCAGCCACGTGGCAACAGCCGTAGCTGAATGCAGCAGGAGCAGCAACAAGGTGGCGACACAGAAACACCAGCACCAGCAGCGGCGGAAATGACAAAGTTGTTGCAGCTTGGCAACAGCAACAGTGCGGTAGTGGAGGAGCAAGCAACAGCAGCGTAGCAGCAACATGAGAAACAATAACATACAAGCAGCAGTAGCATCAACATCTGTGGTAATTTAGCAGTAGCGGGACTTCAAGAGCATCCGTAGTAGCATTTGTGTTGTGGCACAGCTACGCGATTGCACAGCTAGAGTGCACTGGTACAAAGGACAACTCCACAAGATGCGTCTGTAATTGTAGATGCACAATTGTGTAGCTGAACTGATACATAGCAGCAGCCAATGCTACATAAGCGAATAGCAGTAGCTGCCATAGCTGTTGTGATAGGTGGTGAAGAGGTCATCACCCCCCCCATCCGTGCCTTATGGAGATACATAGAAGAGACTAAAAATGGGAGAAACTAAAGAGATGAGTTATTGTTGATCATATCAAATTCACACACTTGTCGACTGGTGCATAAAGAAGTGTATTCTTGTATGTAAACGTTCTTCACAAGACATCCACATGAATTCATATGAGCAAAGTCCATATGTACATTCCTTGTAAACAATGAAAACTATGATGGACTCTATGTGATATCCAGCAGTTTCTGCGAAACGTCCATGTTCACTACATCTTTCACTTCCCGCTGCACTTGGTGATACAAAGTATCACGAGTGAGGCAATTGGTCATGTATGGAAGAGAGACACCTTCTTGAGGAGGGTCAGCAGGTTCCAACCCTGCTGATACTAGCATCCCATCTGCTGACATCACACACAGCACACCCTTGCTGATGTCAGTGGAGGGGCTACTGACATCATCGGTGCATTAGCCTAATATTCTACTGGGAAGTTATTGCTTGTTGCGTTTTAAATCCTCAATAAATGTTGACACACCTCCACTTCAATAAAGTTTGCATTTTGACCCACACTGAGTGGTGCACATGGTATCAAGCGGTAACAAGGGAGAGAGGCCGGTAGCCCCAACCGTTTTTTTCTTTCAATTGAGACATATTGAGTCCACACTCGTGTGGGATCAAAGACCACCACAGGATGCAAGACAATGTGCACCAATAGTAACACGCACACAATAATACCGTCAAAGGATTTGGGAGCTGCTATGGAGGCGCTCGGGGGTTTCTTAGCTGCCGGCACATGGAGTCGTTGGAGGCACGCCATTGGCCTTCCATTCCACCTCTCGTTTTTCAGCCAGACAGTAGCAGTAGGATACTAAGGATGAGGAGGAGACAGTTGCAGACCACCTTGCACACACGAGGACCATCTATACTATGGAGCATCTCCATCATGTGCAGCTAGAGTCAAATGCTGGCACACAACAGACACCGCTGCGCCAATGCTCCTCAAGGAGGACAATAGGATTTTCCTTCACAGGTGTCCCTCTTGACAATGGTCTTCCCATTCCGCGTCTAGCTTCCCCAGAGCCTGAGGTCACCCTCCGCACGGAACGGCGGCCGAAGGACTTAGAGAATCCTCAACCCCGTTACCAGAGTGAGGCGGGCTTCGACCATTGGGAGGTCCTCTTTTAAGCGTGGGATACTGCTCAGGGTTTTTATGCCCTACTATCAAAGCCAGCATTAGACCTCTGATGCCCACCAGGTCCAGGAAGTAGCATTTGCAATGCATAGCCTACTCTACGATGTGACTCAAGAGACACTTGAAGATTTCTGTCCCTTCTTCGGCTCAGTGAGGACTAAAACCAAGACGAATCCTCACGGATGCTGGGAGCTGACCATGATGGTTTTTTTTTTCTTTCATTATGCGAAGTCACATGCAACAAGGACGACCTGTCTTAGCAAGTTCCATTCGCTTTGTCTGGAAGCATCAGAGCTTGCAGCTTATTGCAGGCAATGTGCCATTCGCATGTACACCTGCCTCGGGACTGGTCACGGGGCGCTGTGGGCACTTGACACTGTCATGCCCGGGATGCATCCAGAACACAATGGCCTCTTTTGTGGCTTTGACCATGTACCGGTCCCTGACATGTCCGAGTCCCTTAAACTCCTTGGACCCATTGTTACTACCTTCAGACAACATTGACCAGGGAGGTGGCCCGGTCACATCAGGAGAGGCTGCTTGTTGCAGCGATAATTGCAAAAACTCCGACACCTTTGACCATGCTTATCTACAACCCAGCCTCTTCCAACCCCTCCTCATCACCCTCTCCCAAGGCTCAGGACATTGCAGTGAAAGCACAGGGGAAGAAGGAGGAGAAGGCTCACAGAAAGGGGTAGAAGGAGCCAACTTTAGCGAGCAGCGGCAGTGGATGCTCTGTCCATTGCTACAAGTGCGGGGGAGGTCATCGCTACACAGATTTCCAGCAGTCTCCTGACTGGAGCCGGATCTGATGGGAACTCCTTGTGGTGCATGCGTAGTGAATATCTTCCAGCGCTACAAAAGAGAGTGGTGGTATAGCCATAAAATTAGCGGAGGCACCCGCTCCTCTGGGGAAATAGGAGACCAGGACTCTGCAGAACGTATAACTGCAGAGCTTCATCAGCTACTAGAAATCTATGCTCAGGAAGGTGCGAGTAAGCTGTCACAACCAAGTGGTCCATAGACAGCTTGTATTTTTGTATTTGTTGCCCCTATTGATGCTTGGGGGGGCTTTGTCTAAGTGTAATACAAGACAACATAGCATGACTTGACGAGTCATACATTTGTGCTATCCATTTTCTTTTTACTCCTCTACTAAGGTTCTAGCAAGGTTGGAGTGTTCCTTGGCATGCTGCTTAGTGCCAAAGACAAGTCATGAGGCAAGTTGCACATGGATCATCGACTCCGGTACCACTCATCACATGAATTGTCTTCGTAGTGACTTTGTTGTCCTCAGTCCGGTTGGCTCTGTGTGGTCTATTTACACGAGATCTGGTTAGTCCTTGTCTGTCCAAGGTGTGAGGGTTGTGCGGTTTGATGGTCCATTTGATCCATTATGCAGTTTAATGTGCTCTTTGTCCGTTCTCTTTGAGCACTCTGCTACCTCTGCCTTTTGCCTTTGCCCTTTTGCCTTTTGCCTTTTACCTTTTACCTTTTGCCTTTTGCCTTTTGCCTTTTGCCTCTTGCCTTTCAACTTTGTCCTTTTGCCTTTTGCCTTTTGCCTTTTTGCCTTTTTGCTTTTGCCTATTGCCTTCTGCCTTTTGCCTCTTGCCTTGTGCCTTTTGCTTTTTTCCTTATGCCCTTTGCCTTTTGCCTTTTACCTCTTGCCTTGTGCCTTTTGCCTTTTGCCTTCTGCCTTTTGTATTTTGCCTTTTGCCTTTTGCCTTTTGCCTTTTGCATTTCGCCTTTTGCCTTTTGCCTTTTGCCTATTGTCTTTTGCCTTTGGCGTTTTGCCTTCTGCCTTTTTCCTTTTGCCTTCTGCCTTCTGCCTTTTGCCTTTTGCCTTTTACATTTTGACTTTTGCCTTTTGCCTTTTGCGTTTTGCATTTTGCCTTTTGCCTTTCCCTTTTGCCCTTTGCCTTTTGCCTTTTGCCTTTTACCTTTTGCTTTTTGCCTTTTGCCTTTTGCCTTTGCCTTTTGCCTTTTGCCTTTTTCCTTTTGCCTTTTGCCTTTTGCCTTTTGCCCTTTGCCTTTTTCCTTTTGCCTTTTGCCTTTTTCCTTTTGCCTTTTGCTTGTTTCCTTTTGCCTTTATCTTCTGCCCTTTGCCTTTTGCCTTGTGCCTTATGCCTTCTGCCTTCTCCCTTTTGCCTTTTGCCTTCTGCCTTTTGCCTTTTGCCTTCTGCCTTTTTCCTCTTGCCTTTTGCCTTATGCCTTTTGCCTTTTGCCTTTTACCTTTTGCCTTCTGCCTTTTGCCTTTTGCGTTTTGCCTTTTGCCTTTTGCCTTTTGCCTTTTGCCTTCTGCCTTTTTCTTTTTGTCTTTTGCCTTTTGCCTTTTGCATTTTGCCTTTTGCCTTTTCCCGTTTTCCTTGTGCCTTTTGCCTTTTTGCATTTTGCCTTTTGCCTTCTGCCTTGTGCCTTTTGCCTTGTGCGTTCAGCCTTCAGCTTTCTGCCTTTTGCCTTCTGCCTTCTGCCTTTTGCCTTTTGCCTTTTGCCTTTTGCCTTTTGCCTTTTGCCTTTTACCTTTTGCCTTTTGCCGTTTGCCTTCTGCCATCTGCCTTTTGCCTTTTGCCTTTTGCCTTTTGCCCTTTTCCTTTGGCCTTTTGCCTTTTGCATTTTGCTTTTTGCCTTTTGCATGTTGCCTTTTGCGTTTTGCCTTTTTCCTTTTGCCTTTTGCCTTTTGCATTTTGCCTTTTGCCTTTTGCCTGTTGCCTTTGGCCTTTTGCCTTTCGCCTTTTCCCTTTTGCCTTTTGCCTTTTGCCTTTTGCCTTTTGCCTTTGGCCTTCTGCCTTTTGCCTTTTTCCTTTCGCCTTTTGTTTTCTGCCTTTTGCCTTTTGCCTTTTGCCTTCTGCCTTCTGCCTTTTGCATTTTGACTTTTGCCTTTTGCCTTTTGCCTTTTGCCTTTTGCCTTTCGCCTTTTCCCTTTTGCCTTTTGCCGTTTGCCTTGTGCCTTTTGCCTTCTGCCGTTTGCCTTTTGTCTTTTGCCTTTTGCCGTTTGCCTTGTGCCTTTTGCCTTCTGCCGTTTGCCTTTTGTCTTTTGCCTTTTGCCGTTTGCCTTGTGCCTTTTGCCTTCTGCCGTTTGCCTTTTGTCTTTTGCCTTTTGCCGTTTGCCTTGTGCCTTTTGCCTTCTGCCGTTTGCCTTTTGTCTTTTGCCTTTTGCCGTTTGCCTTGTGCCTTTTGCCTTCTGCCGTTTGCCTTTTGTCTTTTGCCTTTTGCCGTTTGCCTTGTGCCTTTTGCCTTCTGCCGTTTGCCTTTTGTCTTTTGCCTTTTGCCGTTTGCCTTGTGCCTTTTGCCTTCTGCCGTTTGCCTTTTGTCTTTTGCCTTTTGCCTTTTTTGGAGTGGTGCGAACTGGTTGCGGAGTGGTGCCAACTGGTGCAGAGTGGTACGAACTGGTTGCGGAGTGGTGCGAACTGGTTGTGGAGTGGTGCGAACTGGTTGCGGAGTGGTGCAAACTGGTTGCGGAGTGGTGCGAACTGGTTGTGGAATAGTGCGAATCGGTTGTAGAGTGGTGCGAATTGGTTGCGGAGTGGTATGAACTGGTTGCGGAGTGGTGCGAACGGGTTGCAGAGTGATGCCAAATGGTTGTGGAGTGGTGCGAACTGGTTCAGGAGTGGTGCGAACTGGTTGTGGAGTGCTGTGAACGGGTTGCGGAAGGGTGCACACCAAAAGACGAGAATCGAAGACAGGAATCGAGGTTCCAACTCCCATCCCGGAATCAAGGTTCCAATTCCAGGATTCAGAATCGCAATGGAATCGAGATTCATCACTTTGTAGGTGGGGTATATATGTTATGGAGAGCATACGCATGTACCTATATGTTTCAGGTGAGAACTATATAGAAACACAATCATACATACCTAGTTGCGTCATACATGGCATGCTAAACAAGACAATAAGCATGTGATGCAGTACTTTTTTGCTATTTTTGGTACTGCATTTTGGCATGGACACCTGAGAAAAGTGCACAATCGAGATTCCTCAATACAGGAATCGAGATTCCTTGGAATCGCAATTCTTGTATTCAGAATCGCGATTCCGATAATTCGGGTCAGGACCGACTCGAAATTCCAAGTCCATGGCCAGAATCCGGAAAGTCTCGTGGCGTGCACCACTCCGCAACGCGGAGTGGTGCGAATCGGTGGTAGAGTGTTGCGAACTGGTTGCGGAGTGGTGCAAACTGGTTGCGGAGTGGTGCGAACGGGTTGCGGAGTGGTGCGAACTGGTGCCGAGTGGTGCGAACTGGTTGCGGAGTGGTGAGAACTGGTTGCGGAGTGGTGCATACTGGTTGGGGAGTGGTGCGAACTGCTTACGGACTGGTGCGAACTAGTTGCGGAAGGGTGCGAACTGATTGCGGAGTGGTGCGAACTGGTTTCAAAGTGGTAGGAACTGGTTGCGGAGTGGTGCGAACTGCTTGCGGAATGGTGCGAACTGGTTGTGGAGTGGTGCGAACGGGTTGCGGAGTGGTACGAACCGGTTGCAGAGTGGTGCGAACTGGTTGCAAAATGGTGTGAACTGGTTCGGCTTGGTGGGAACTGGTTGAGAAGTGGTGCAAACTGGATGCGGAGTGGTGCGAACTGGTTGCGGAGTGGTGCGAACTGGTTGCGGAGTGGTGTGAACTGGTTGTGGAGTGGTGGGAACTGGTTGCGGAGATGTGTGAACTGGATGCGGGGTTGTGTGAACTGGTTGTGGAGTGGTGCGAACTGGTTGCAGAGTGGTGCAAACGGGTTGCAGAGTGGTGCCAACTGGTTAAGGAGGGATGCCAACTGGTTGCGGAGTGGTGCCAACTGGTTGCGGAGTGGTGCAAACTGGTTGCGGAGTGGTGCGAACTGGTTGCGGAGTGGTGCGAACTGGTTCCGGAGTGGTGCGCACTGGTGCCGGACTGGTGCCAACTGGTTGCGGAGTGGTGCAAACTGGTTGCGAAGTGGTACAAACTACTTGCGGAGTGGTACGAACTGGTTGGGAAGTTGTGTGAACTGGTTGCGGAGTGGTCCGAACTCCGTCCGGAGAGGTGCGAACTGGTTGCAGAGTGGTGCGAACGGGTTGCGGAGTGGTGCGAATTGGTTGAAGAGTGGTGCAAACTGGTTGCAGAGTGGTGCAAACTGGTTGCGGAGTGGTGCAAACGGGTTTAGTCGTGGTGCGGTCTGGTTGCGGAGTGGTGCGAACTGGTTGCGGAGTGCTGCGATCTTGTTCCGGAGTGATGCGATTGGTTGCGGAGTTGTGTGAAGTGGTTGCGGAGTGGTGCGAACTGGTTGCGGAGTGGTGCGAACTGGTTGCGGGGTGGTGCTAACTGGTTGCGGAGTGCTGCGAACTGGTTGCGGAGTGGTGCGAACTGGTTGCGGAGTGCTGCGATCTTGTTCCGGAGTGATGCGATTGGTTGCGGAGTTGTGTGAAGTGGTTGCGGAGTGGTGCGAACTGGTTGCGGAGTGGTGCGAACTGGTTGCGGGGTGGTGCTAACTGGTTGCGGAGTGCTGCGAACTGGTTGCGGAGTGGTGCCAACTGGTTGCGGAGTGGTGCAAACTGGTTGAGGAATGGTGCAGGCTGGTTGCGGAGTGGTGCGATCTGGTTGCGGAGTGGTGCAAACTGGTTGTGGAGTGGTGCGACCTGGTTGCGGAGTGGTGCGAACTGGTTGCGGAGTGGTGCGACCTGGTTGCCGAGTGGTGCGAACGGGTTGCGGAGTTGTGCGAACTGGTTGCGGAGTGGTGCGAACTGGTTGCTGAGTGGAGCGAACTGGTTTAGGAGAAGTGCGAACTGGTTGCGGAGTGGTTTGATCTGGTTGCAGAGTGGTGAAAAATGGTTGCCAAGTTGTGCAAAGTGGTTGCGGAGTGGTGCAAACTGGTTTCGGAGTGATGCGAACTGGTTGTGGAGTGGTACAAACTGGTTGAGGAATGGTGCCAACTGGTTGCGGAGTGGTGCGAACTGGATGCGGAGTGGTGCGAACTGGTTGTGGAGTGGTGCAAACTGGTTACGGAGTTGTGCGAAATGGTTCCGGAGTGGTGCGAACTGGTTAAGGAGTGGTGCGAACTGCTTGTGGAGTTGTGCAAACTGGTTGCGGAGTGGTGTGAACTGGTTGCAGAGTGGAGGGAATTGGTTGCGGGGTGGTGAGAACTGGTTGCGGAAGGGAGCGAACTGGTTGCGTAGCGGTGCGAACTGGTTGGGGAGTGGTGGGAACTGGTTGCCCAGTGGTGCAAACTAGTTGCGGAGTGTTGTGAACTGGTTGCGGGATGATACGAACTAGTTGCAGAGTGGTGCGAAGTGGTTGTGGAGTGGTGCGAAGTGGCTGTGGAGTGGTGAAAACTAGTTGCGGAGTGGTGGGAACTGGCTGCTGAGTGGTGCGAACTGGTTGCAGAGTGGTCAGAACAGGGTGCGGAGTGGAGCCGACTGGTTGCGTAGTGGTGTGAATCGGTTGCCGTTTGGTATGAACTGGTAGTGGAGTTGTGGTAACTGGATGCAGAGTGGTGCAAACTGGTTGCAGAGTGGTACGAACTGGTTGCAGAGTGGTGCAATCTGGTTGCGGAGTGGTGCCAACTGGTTGCCGAGGGGTGCCAACTGGTTGCGGAGTGTTGCCAACTCGTTGCGCAGTGGTGCGAACTGGTTGCGGAGTGGTGCGAACTGGTTGCGGAGTGGTGCAAACTGATTGCGGAGCGGTGCGAACCGGTTGCGGTGTGGTGCGAAATGGTTTCAGAGTGGTGCCAACTGGTTGCGGAGTGGTGCAAACTGGTTGCAGAGTGTTGCAAACTGGTTGCGGAGTGGTGCGAACTGGTTGCGGAGTGGTGCAAGCTTGTTGCGGAGTGGTGCAAAATCATTGCGGAGTGGTAGGAACTGGTTGCGGAGTGGTCCGAACAGGTTCCGGAGTGGTGCGAACTGGTTGCGGAGTGCTGCGAACTGGTCGCGGAGTGGTGCGAACTGGTTGCGGAGTGGTGCAAACTGATTGCGGAGTGGTGCGAACTGGTTGCGGAGTGGTGCAAACTGGTTGCGGAGTGGTGCAAACTGGATGCATAGTGGTGCCAACTGGTTGCAGAGTGGTGCAAACGGGTTGCGGAGTGGTGCAAACCGGTTGTAGAGTGGTGCGAACTCATTGCAGAGTGGTGCGTACTGGTTGCGGAGTGGTGCAAACTCATTGAGAAGTGGTGCGAACTGGTTGCGGAGTGTTGCGACCTCGTTGCGGAGTGGTGGGAACTGGTTGCGGAGTGGTGCGAACTTGTTGTGGAGTGGTGTGAACTGGTTGCGGAGTCGTGCGAACTGGTTGCAGAGTGGTGCAAACAGGTTGTGGGGTGGTGCGAACTGGTTGCGGAGTGCTGCGAACTGGTTGCGGAGTGGTGGCAACTGGTTGCGGAGTAATGCAAACTGGTTACGGAATGGTGCAAACTGATCACGGAGTTGTGGGAACTGGTTGAGGAGTGGACCGAACTGGTTTTGGAGTGGTGCAAACTGGTTGCAGAGTGGTGCGATCTGGTTGCGGAGTGGTGCAAACTGGTTGCAGAGTGGTGCGACCATGTCACGGAGTGGTGCGAACTGGTTGCGGAGTGGTGCGACCTGGTTGGGGCGTGGTGCGAACGAGTTGCGGAGATGTGCGAACTGGTTGCAGAGTGGTGCAAATCGGTTGCTGAGTGGTGCAAAGTGGCTGCGGAGTAGTGCGAACTGGTTGCCGAGTGGTTCGATCTGGTTGCAGAGTGGTGCAAACTGGTTGCCGAGTTGTGTGGAGTGGTTGCGGAGTGGTGCAAACTGGTTGCGGAGTGGTGCGAACTGGTTGCGGAGTGGTGCGAACTGGTTGCGCAGTGGTGCGAACTGGTTGTGGAGTGGTACAAACTGGTTGAGAAATGGTGCGAACTGGTTGCGGAGTGGTGCGAACTGGATGCGGAGTGTTGCGAACTGGGTGCGGAGTGGTGCAAACTGGGTGCGGAGTGGTGCGAACTGGTTGCGGAGTGGTACAAACTGGTTGAGGAATGGTGCGAACTGGTTGCGGAGTGGTGCGAACTGGTTGCGCAGTGGTGCGAACTGGTTGTGGAGTGGTACAAACTGGTTGAGAAATGGTGCGAACTGGTTGCGGAGTGGTGCGAACTGGATGCGGAGTGTTGCGAACTGGGTGCGGAGTGGTGCAAACTGGTTGCTGAGTGGTGCGAACTAGTTGCGGAGTGGTGCGAACTGGTTGCGGAGTGGTGCAAACTGGTAACGGAATGGTGCAAACTGGTTGCGGAGTGGTGCCAACTGGTTGCGGAGCACTGGTTGGGGACTGGTGGGAACTGGTTGCCCAGTGGTGCAAACTGGTTGCGGAGTGTTGTGAACTGGTTGCGAGATGGTACGAACTAGTTGCGGAGTGGTTGTGGAGTGGTGCGAAGGGGCTGTGGAGTGGTGAGAACTAGTTGCGGAGTGGTGCGAACTGGCTGCTGAGTGGTGCGAACTGGCTGCGGAGTGGTGCAAACAGGGTTTGGAGTAATGCTGACTGGTTGCGGAGTGGTGGGAAGTGGTTGCCGTTTGGTGCCAACTGGTAGCGTAGTGGTGGGAACTCGTTGCGGAGTGGTGCGAACTGGTTGAGGAGTGGTGCGAACGGGTTGCGGAGTGGTGGGAACTGGTTGCGGAGTGGTAACTGGGTGCAGAGTGGTGCGAACTGGTTACAGAGTGGTACAAACTGGTTGCGGAGTGGTGCAAACTGGTTGCACAGTGATGCAATCTGGTTGCAGAGTGGTGCCAACTGGTTGCGAAGTGGTGCCAACTGGTTGCTGAATGGTGCGAACTGGTTGCAGAGTGGTGCGAACTGGTTGCGAGTGGTGCGAACTGATTGCTGTTTGGTGTGAACCGGTTGCGGTGTGGTGCGAACTGGTTTCAGAGTGGTGCCAACTGGTTGTGGAGTGGTGCAAACTGGTTGCGGAATGTTGCGAACTGGTTGTGGTGTGGTGCAAACTGGTTGCCGAGTGGTGCGAGCTGGTTGCGGAGTGGTGCAAACTGGTTGCGGAGTGGTGCGAACTGGTTGCGGAGTGGTGCCAACTGGTTGCGGAGTGGTGCGAACTGGTTGCGGGGTGGTGCAAACTGGTTGCGGAGTGGTGCAAACTGGATGCGGAGTGGTGCGAACTGGTTGTGGAGAGGTGCAAACTGGTTTCGGAGTGGTGGGAACTGGTTGCGGAGTGGACCGAACTGGTTGTGGAGTGGTGCAAACTGGTTGCGGAGTGGTGCAAACTGGATGCGGAGTGGTGCGAACTGGTTGTGGAGAGGTGCAAACTGGTTTCGGAGTGGTGGGAACTGGTTGCGGAGTGGACCGAACTGGTTGTGGAGTGGTGCAAACTGGTTGCGGAGTGGTGCAAACTGGATGCGGAGTGGTGCGAACTGGTTGTGGAGAGGTGCAAACTGGTTTCGGAGTGGTGGGAACTGGTTGCGGAGTGGACCGAACTGGTTGTGGAGTGGTGCAAACTGGTTGCGGAGTGGTGCAAACTGGATGCGGAGTGGTGCGAACTGGTTGTGGAGAGGTGCAAACTGGTTTCGGAGTGGTGGGAACTGGTTGCGGAGTGGACCGAACTGGTTGTGGAGTGGTGCAAACTGGTTGCGGAGTGGTGCAAACTGGATGCGGAGTGGTGCGAACTGGTTGTGGAGAGGTGCAAACTGGTTTCGGAGTGGTGGGAACTGGTTGCGGAGTGGACCGAACTGGTTGTGGAGTGGTGCAAACTGGTTGCGGAGTGGTGCAAACTGGATGCGGAGTGGTGCGAACTGGTTGTGGAGAGGTGCAAACTGGTTTCGGAGTGGTGGGAACTGGTTGCGGAGTGGACCGAACTGGTTGTGGAGTGGTGCAAACTGGTTGCGGAGTGGTGCAAACTGGATGCGGAGTGGTGCGAACTGGTTGTGGAGAGGTGCAAACTGGTTTCGGAGTTGTGGGAACTGGTTGCGGAGTGGACCGAACTGGTTGTGGAGTGGTGCAAACTGGTTGCGGAGTGGTGCAATCTGGTTGCGGAGTGGTGCAAACTGGTTGCGGAGTGGTGCGACGTGGTTGCGGAGTGGTGCGAACTGGTTGCGGAGTGGTACGACCTGGTTGCGGAGTGGTGCGAACTGGTTGCGGAGTTGTGCGAACTGGTTGCGGGGTGGTGCAAATCGGTTGCTGAGTGGTGCAAACTGGTTGCGGAGTAGTGCGAAACTTGTTGCGGAGTTGTTCGATCTGGTTGCAGAGTGATGCAAACTGGTTGCCGAGTTGTGTGGAGTGGTTGCGGAGTGGTGCAAACTGGTTGCGGAGTGGTGCGAACTGGTTGCGGAGTGGTGCGAACTGGTTGCGGAGTGGTGCAAACTGGTTGTGGAGTAGTACAAACTGGTTGAGGAATGGTGGGAACTGGTTGCAGAGTGGTGCGAACTGAATGCGGAGTGTTGTGAACTGGTTGCGGAGTGGTGCGAACTGGTTGCGGAGTGGTGCGAACTGGTTGCGGAGTGGTGTGAACTGGTTGCGGAGTGGTGTGAACTGGTTGCGGAGAGGTGCGAACTGGTTGGGGAGTGGTGGGAACTGGTTGCCCAGTGGTGCAAACTGGTTGCGGAGTGTCGTGAACTGGTTGCGGGATGGTTGGAACTAGTTACGGAGTGGTGCGAAGTGGTTGTGGAGTTGTGCGAAGTGGCTGTGGAGTGGTGAAAACGAGTTGCGGAGTGGTGCGAACTGGCTGTTGAGTGGTGCGAACTGGTTGCGGAGTGGTGCGAACTGGTTGCGGAGTGGTGCGAACGGATTTCGGGGTGGTGCCAACCAGTTGCGGAGTGGTGCGAACTGGTTGCAGTGTGGTGGAAACTGGTTGCCGAGTGGTGCAAACTGGTTGCGGAGTGTTGCGAACTGGTTGCGGAGTGGTGCGAACTGGTTGCAGAGTGGTGCAAGCTGATTGCGGTGTGGTGCAAACGGATTGCGGAGTTGTACAAACTGGTTGCGGAGTGATGCGAACTGGTTCCGGAGTGGTGCGAACTGGTTGCGGAGTGGTGCAAACTGGTTGCCGAGTGGTGCGAACTGGTTGCGGAGTGGTGCAAACTGATTGCAGAGCTGTGCGAACTGGTTGTGGAGTGGTGCGAAGTGGTTGCCGAGTGGTGTAAACTGGTTGCCGAGTGGTGCCAACTGGTTTCAGAGTGGTGCGAACGGGTTGCGGTGTGGTGCAAACCAGTTGCAGAGTGGTGCGAACTGGTCGCAAAGTGGTGCGAACTGGTTGCGGAGTGGTACTAACTGGTTGAGAAGTGGTGCGAACTGGTTGCGTAGTGTTGCAAACTGGTTGCGGAGTGGTGCGAACTGGTTGCGGAGTGGTGCGAACTGGTTGCGGAGTGGTGCGAACTGGTTGCGGAGTGGTGCGAACTGGTTGCGGAGTGGTGCGAACTGGTTGCGGAGTGGTGCGAACTGGTTGCGGAGTGGTGCGAACTGGTTGCGGAGTGGTGCAAACTGGTTGCGGAGTGGTGCGAACTGGTTGCGGAGTGGTGCAAACTGGTTGAGGAATGGTGCAAAGTGGTTGCGGAGTGGTGCGAACTGGATGCGGAGTGGTGAGAACTGGTTGTGGAGTGGTGCGAACTGGTTGCGTAGTTGTGGGAACTGGATGCAGAGTGGTGTGAACTGGTTGTGGAGTGGTGCAAACTGGTTGCGGAGTGGTGCAATCTGGTTGCGGAGTGGTGCAAACTGGTTGCAGAGTGGTCCGACCTGGCTGCGGAATGGTACAAACTGGTTGCGGAGTGGTGCGACCTGGTTACGGAGTGGTGCGAACGGGTTGCGGAGTTGTGCGAACTGGTTGCGGAGTGGTGTGAACTGGTTGCTGAGTGGTGCGAACTGGTTGTGGAGTAGTGCGAACCTGTTGCAAAGTGGTTCGATCTGGTTGCGGAGTGGTGCAAACGGGTTGCCGAGTTGTGCGAAGTGGTTGCGGAGTGGTGCGAACTAGTTGCGGAGTGGTGCGAACTGGTTGCGGAGTGGTGCGAACTGGTTGTGGAGTGGTGCGAACTGGTTGCGGAGTGGTGCGAACTGGTTGCAGAGTGGTGCGAACTGGTTGCAGAGTGGTGCAAACTGGTTGCGGAGTGGTGCGAACTGGATGTGGAGTGGTGCGAAATGGTTGTGGAGTGGTGCGAACTGGTTGCGGAGTGGTACGACCTGGTTGCGGAGTGGTGCGAACTGGTTGCGGACTGGTGCGAACTGGTTGCGGAGTGGTGCGAACGGGTTGCGGAGTGGTGCGAACTGGTTGCGGAGGGGTGCGAACTGGTTGCGGAGTGGTGCCAACTGGTTGCGGAGTGGTGCAAACTGGTTCCGGAATGGTGCGAACTGGTTGCGGAGTGGTGCGAACGGGTTGCGGAGTGGTGCGAACTGGTTGCGGAGGGGTGCGAACTGGTTGCGGAGTGGTGCCAACTGGTTGCGGAGTGGTGCAAACTGGTTCCGGAATGGTGCGAACTGGTTGCGGAGTGGTGCGAACGGGTTGCGGAGTGGTGCGAACTGGTTGCGGAGGGGTGCGAACTGGTTGCGGAGTGGTGCCAACTGGTTGCGGAGTGGTGCAAACTGGTTCCGGAATGGTGCGAACTGGTTGCGGAGTGGTGCGAACGGGTTGCGGAGTGGTGCGAACTGGTTGCGGAGGGGTGCGAACTGGTTGCGGAGTGGTGCCAACTGGTTGCGGAGTGGTGCAAACTGGTTCCGGAATGGTGCGAACTGGTTGCGGAGTGGTGCGAACGGGTTGCGGAGTGGTGCGAACTGGTTGCGGAGGGGTGCGAACTGGTTGCGGAGTGGTGCCAACTGGTTGCGGAGTGGTGCAAACTGGTTCCGGAATGGTGCGAACTGGTTGCGGAGTGGTGCGAACGGGTTGCGGAGTGGTGCGAACTGGTTGCGGAGTGGTCCGAACTGGTTGCGGAGTGGTGCGAACTGGTTGCGGAGTGGTGCGAACTGGTTGCGGAGTGGTGCAAACTGGTTGCGGAGTGGTGCAAACTGGTTGAGGAATGGTGCAAACTGGTTGCGGAGTGGTGCAAACTGGATGTGGAGTGGTGCGAAATGGTTGTGGAGTGGTGCGAACTGGTTGCGGAGTTGTGGAAACGGGTTGCGGAGTGGTGTGAATTGGTTGTGGAGTGGTGCTAACTGGTTACGGAGTGGTGCGATCTGGTTGCGGAGTGGTGCAAACTGGTTGCGGACTGGTCTGACCTGGTTGCGGACTAGTGCGAACTGGTTGCGGAGTGGTGCGACCTGGTTGCTGAGCGGTGCAAACTGGTTGCAGAGTAGTGCGAAATCGTTGCGGAGTGGTTCGATCTGGTTGCGGAGTGGTGCAAACGGGTTGGCGAGTTGTGCGAACTGGTTGCGGAGTGGTGGGAACTGGTTACAGAGTGGTGCGAACTGGTTGTGGAGTGGTGCAAACTGGTTGCGGAGTGGTGCGAACTGGTTGCGGAGTGGTGCGAACTGGTTGCGGAGTGGTGCGAACTGGTTGCAGAGTGGTGCAAACTGGTTGCGGAGTGGTGCAAACTGGTTGCAGAGTGGTGCAATCTGGTTGCGGAGTGGTGCCAACTGGTTTCGGAAGGGTGCCAACTGGTTGCGGAGTGGTGCCAACTGGTTGTGGAGTGGTGCGAACTGGTTGCGGAGTGGTGCAAACTGGTTGCAGAGTGGTGCGAACAGGTTGCGGGGTGGTGCGAACCAGTTGCGGAGTGGTGCGAACTGGTTGTAGTGTGGTGGCAACTGGTTGCCGAGTGGTGCAAACTGGTTGCGGAGTGTTGCGTATTGGTTGCGGGGTGGTGCAAACTGGTTGCAGAGTGGTGCGAGCTGGTTGCGGAGTGGTGCAAACTGATTGCGGAGTTGTACGAACTGGTTGCGGAGTGATGCGAACTGGTGCCGGAGTGGTGCGAACTGGTTGCGGAGTGGTGCAAACTGGTTGCCGAGTGGTGCAAACTGGTTGCCGAATGGTGCAAACTGATTGCGGAGTTGTGCAAACTGGTTGCGGAGTGGTGCTAACTGGTTTCCAAGTGGTGCAAACTGGTTGCGGGGTTGTGCCAACAGGTTGCAGAGTGGTGCGAACGGGCTGCGGAGTGGTGTAAACCGGTTGCAGAGTGGTGCGAACTGATTGCAGAGGGTGCGAACTGGTTGCAGAGTGGTGCGAACTGGTTGAGAAATGGTGCGAACTGGTTGCGGATTGTTGCAAACGGGTTGCGGAGTGGTGTGAACTGGTTGCGGAGTGGTCCGAACTGGTTGCACAGTGGTGCGAACTGGTTGCGGAGTGGTGCGAACTCGTTGCGGAGTGGTGCATACTGGTTGCGGAGTTGAGCAAACTGGTTGAGGAATGGTGCAAACTGGTTGCGGAGTGGTGCAAACTGGATGCGGAGTGGTGCGAAATGGTTGAGGAGTGGTGGGAACGTGTTGCGGAGTTGTGGGAACTGGTTGCGGAGTGGTGTGAATTGGTTGTGGAGTGGGGCAAACTGGTTGCGGAGTGGTGCGATCTGGTTGCGGAGTGGTGCAAACTGGTTGCGGACTGGTCCGACCTGGTTGCGGACTGTTTCGAACTGGTTGCGGAGTGGTGCGACCTGGTTGCGCAGTGGTACCAACGGGTTGCGGAGTTTTGCAAACTGGTTGCGGAGTGGTGCGAACTGGTTGCTGAGTGGTGCGAACTGGTTGCAGAGTAGTGCGAACTGGTTGCGGAGTGGTTCGATCTGGTTGCGGAGTGGTGCAAACGGGTTGGCGAGTTGTGCGAAGTGGTTGCCGAGTGGTGCGAACTGGTTGCGGAGTGGTGGGAACTGGTTACAGAGTGGTGCGAACTGGTTGCAGAGTGGTGCAAACGGGTTGCGGAGTGGTGCAAACAAGTTGCAGAGTCGTGCACTCTGGTTGCGGAGTGATGCCAACTGGTTTCGGGGGGGTGCCAACTGGTTGCAGAGTGGTGCCAACTGGTTGTGGAGTGGTGCGAACTGGTTGCGGAGTGGTGTGATCCGGTTGCGGAGTGGTGCGAACAGATTGCGGGGTGGTGCGAACCAGTTGCGGAGTGGTGTGAACTAGTTGCAGTGTGGTGGCAACTGGTTGCCGAGTGGTGCAAACTGGTTGCGGAGTGTTGCGAACTGGTTGCGGAGTGGTGCGAACTGGTTGCAGAGTGGTGCGAGCTGGTTGCGGAGTGGTGCAAACTGATTGCGGAGTTGAATAAACTGGTTGTGGAGTGATGCGAACTGGTTCCAGAGTGGTGCGAACTGGTTGCGGAGTGGTGCCAACTGGTTGCCGAATGGTGCGAACTGGTTGCGGAATGGTGCAAACTGATTGCGGAGTTGTGCGAACTGGTTGCGGAGTGGTGCCAACTGGTTGCCAAGTGGTGCAAACGGGTTGCGGGGTGGTGCCAACTGGTTGCAGAGTGGTGCGAACGGGCTGCGGAGTGGTGCAAACCGGTTGCAGAGTGGTGCGAACTGGTTGCAGAGTGGTGCGAACTGGTTGCGGAGTGGTGCGAACTGGTTGAGAAGTGGTGCGAACTGGTTGCGGAGTGGTGCAAACCGGTTGCAGAGTGGTGCGAACTGGTTGCAGAGTGGTGCGAACTGGTTGCGGAGTGGTGCGAACTGGTTGAGAAGTGGTGCGAACTGGTTGCGGATTGTTGCTAACGGGTTGCGGAGTGGTGCGAACTGGTTGCTCAGTGGTGTGAACTGGTTGCTGAGTGGTGCGAACTGGTATCATAGTAGTGCGAACTGGTTGCAGAGTGGTTCGATCTGGTTGCGGAGTGGTGCAAACGGGTTGGCAAGTTGTGCGAAGTGGTTGCGGAGTGGTGCGAACTGGTTGCGGAGTGGTGGGAACTGGTTACAAAGTGGTGCGAACTGGTTGTGGAGTGGTGCAAACTGGTTGCGGAGTGGTGCGAACTGGTTGCGGAGTGGTGCGAACTGGTTGCGGAGTGGTGGGAACTGGTTACAAAGTGGTGCGAACTGGTTGTGGAGTGGTGCAAACTGGTTGCGGAGTGGTGCGAACTGGTTGCGGAGTGGTGCGAACTGGTTGCAGAGTGGTGCAAACTTGTTGCGGAGTGGTGCAAACTGGTTGCAGAGTGGTGCAATCTGGTTGCGGAGTGGTGCCAACTGGTTTCGGAGGGGTGCCAACTGGTTGCGGAGTGGTGCCAACTGGTTGTGGAGTGGTGCGAACTGGTTGCGTAGTGGTGCGAACTGGTTGCGGAGTGGTCCGAACAGATTGCGGGGTGGTGCAAACCAGTTGCGGAGTGGTGCGAACTGGTTGCAGTGTGGTGGCAACTGGTTGCCGAGTGGTGCAAACTGGTTGCAGAGTGGTGCAATCTGGTTGCGGAGTGGTGCCAACTGGTTTTGGAGGGGTGCCAACTGGTTGCGGAGTGGTGCCAACTGGTTGTGGAGTGGTGCGAACTGGTTGCGGAGTGGTGCGAACTGGTTGCGAAGTGGTGCGAACAGATTGCGGGGTGGTGCGAACCAGTTGCGGAGTGGTGCGAACTGGTTGCAGTGTGGTGGCAACTGGTTGCCGAGTGGTGCAAACTGGTTGCGGAGTGTTGCGATTTGGTTGCGGGGTGGTGCGAACTGGTTGCAGAGTGGTGCGAGCTGGTTGCGGAGTGGTGCAAACTGATTGCGGAGTTGTACGAACTGGTTGCGGAGTGATGCGAACTGGTTCCGGAGTGGTGCGAACTGGTTGCGGAGTGGTGCAAACTGGTTGCCGAGTGGTGCGAACTGGTTGCGGAATGGTGCAAACCGATTCCGGAGTTGTGCGAACTGCTTGCGGAGTGGTGCCAACTGGTTGCCAAGTGGTGCAAACTGGTTGCGGGATGGTGCCAACTGGTTGCAGAGTGATGCGAACGGGCTGCGGAGTGGTGCAAACCGGTTGCAAAG
>SZWC01022732.1:20912-33837 GCA_023375785.1 Penium margaritaceum
GAGTGGTGCGAACTGGTTGCAGAGTGGTGCGAGCTGGTTGCGGAGTGGTGCAAACTGATTGCGGAGTTGTACGAACTGGTTGCGGAGTGATGCGAACTGGTTCCGGAGTGGTGCAAACTGGTTGCCCAGTGGTGCGAACTGGTTGCGGAATGGTGCAAACCGATTCCGGAGTTGTGCGAACTGCTTGCGGAGTGGTGCCAACTGGTTGCCAAGTGGTGCAAACTGGTTGCGGGATGGTGCCAACTGGTTGCAGAGTGATGCGAACGGGCTGCGGAGTGGTGCAAACCGGTTGCAGAGTGGTGCGAACTGGTTGCAGAGTGGTGCGAACTGGTTGCAGAGTGGTGTGAACTGGTTGAGAAGTGGTGCAAACTGGTTGCGGATTGTTGCAAATGGGTTGCGGAGTGGTGTGAACTGGTTGCGGAGTGGTCCGAACTGGTTGCACAATGGTGCGAACTGGTTGCGGAGTGGTGCAAACTGGTTGCGGAGTGGTGCAAACTGGTTGCGGAGTGGTGCAAACTGGTTGAGGAATGGTGCAAACTGGTTGCGGAGTGATGGAAACTGGATGCGGTGTGGTGCGAAATGGTTCTGGAGTGGTGCGAACTGGTTGTGGAGTTGTGGGAACTGGTTGCGGAGTGGTGTGAACTGGTTGTGGAGTGGTGCAAACTGGTTGCGGAGTGGTGTGATCTGGTTGCGGTGTGGTGCAAACTGGTTGCGGACTGGTCCGACCTGGTTGTGGACTGGTGTGAACTGGTTGCGGAGTGGTGCGACCTGGTTGCGGAGTGGTACGAACGGGTTGCGGAGTTTTGCGAACTGGTTGCGGAGTGGTGCGAACTGGTTGCTGAGTGGTGCGAACTGGTTGCAGAGTAGTGCCAACTGGTTTAGAAGTGGTTCGATCTGGTTGCGGAGTGGTGCAAAGGGGTTGGCGAGTTGTGCGAAGTGGTTGCGGAGTGGTGCGAACTGGTTGCGGAGTGCTGGGAACTGGTTACAGAGTGGTGCGAACTGGTTGTGGAGTGGTGCAAACTGGTTGCGGAGTGGTGCGAACTGGTTGCGGAGTGGTGCGAACTGGTTGCAGAGTGGTGCAAACGGGTTGCGGAGTGGTGTACTCTGGTTGCGGAGTGGTGCCAACTGGTTTCGAAGGGGTGCCAACTGGTTGCAGAGTGGTGCCAACTGGTTGTGGAGTGGTGCGAACTGGTTGCGGAGTGGTGCGAACCGGTTACGGAGTGGTGCGAACAGATTGCGGGGTGGTGCAAACCAGTTGCGGAGTGGTGTGAACTGGTTGCAGTGTGGTGGCAACTGGTTGCCGAGTGGTGCAAACTGGTTGCGGAGTGTTGCGAACTGGTTGCGGAGTGGTGCGAACTGGTTGCAGAGTGGTGCGAGCTGGTTGCAGAGTGGTGCAAACTGATTGCGGAGTTGTACGAACTTGTTGCGGAGTGATGCGAACTGGTTCCGGAGTGGTGCGAACTGGTTGCGGAGTGGTGCAAACTGGTTGCCGAGTGGTGCGAACTGGTTGCAGAATGGTGCAAACTGATTGCGGAGTTGTGCGAACTGGTTGCGGAGAAGTGCCAATTGGTTGCCAAGTGGTGCAAACTGGTTGCGGGGTGGTGCCAACTGGTTGCAGAGTGGTGCGAACGGGCTGCGGAGTGGTGTAAACCGGTTGCAGAGTGGTGCGAACTGGTTGCAGAGTGGTGCGAACTGGTTGCGGAGTGGTGCCAACTTGTTTCGGAGGGGTGCCAACTGGTTGCGCAGTGGTTCCAATCGGTTGTGGAGTGGTGCGAACTGGTTGCGGAGTGGTGCAAACTGGTTGCGGATTGGTGCGAACAGATTGCGTGGTGGTGCGAACCAGTTGCGGAGAGGTGCGAACTGGTTGCAGTGTGGTGGCAACTGGTTGCCGAGTGGTGCAAACTGGTTACGGAGTGTTGCGATTTGGTTGCGGGGTGGTGGGAACTGGTTGCAGAGTGGTGCGAGCTGGTTGCGGAGTGGTGCAAACTGATTGCGGAGTTGTACGAACTGGTTGCGGAGTGATGCGAACTGGTTCCGGAGTGGTGCAAACTGGTTGCCCAGTGGTGCGAACTGGTTGCGGAATGGTGCAAACGGATTGCGGAGTTGTGCGAACTGGTTGGGGAGTGGTGCCAACTGGTTGCCAAGTGGTGCAAACTTGTTGCGGGGTGGTGCCAACTGGTTTGAGAGTGGTGCGAACGGGCTGCGGAGTGGTGCAAACCGGTTGCAAAGAGGTGCGATTTGGTTGTAGAGTGGTGCGAACTGGTTGCAGAGTGGTGCGAACTGGTTGAGAAGTGGTGCAAACTGGTTGCGGATTGTTGCAAACGGGTTGCGGAGTGGTGTGAACTGGTTGCGGAGTGGTCCAAACTGGTTGCACAGTGGTGCGAACTGGTTGCGGAGTGGTGCGAACTGGTTGTGGAGTGGTGCATACTGGTTGAGGAATGGTTCAAACTGGTTGCGGAGTGGTGCAAACTGGATGCGGAGTGGTGCGAAATGGTTGTGGAGTGGTGCGAACTGGTTGCGGAGTTGTGGGAACTGGTTGCGGAGTGGTGTGAATTGGTTGTTGAGTGGTGCAAACTGGTTGCGGAGTGGTGCGATCTGGTTGCGGAGTGGTGCAAACTGGTTGCGAACTGGTCCGACCTGGTTGCGGACTGGTGCGAACTGGTTACGGAGTGGTGCGACCTTGTTGCGGAGTGGTACGAACGGGTTGCGGAGTTTTGCGAACTGGTTGCGGAGTGGTGCGAACTGGTTGCTGAGTGGTGCGAACTGGTTGCAGAGTAGTGCCAACTGGTTGCGGAGTGGTTCGATCTGGTTGTGGAGTGGTGCAAACGGGTTGGTGAGTTGTGCAAAGTGGTTGCGGAGTGGTGCGAACTGGTTGCGGAGTGGTGGGAAATGGTTACACAGTGGTGCAAACTGGTTGTGGAGTGGTGCAAACTGGTTGCGGAGTGGTGCGAACTGGTTGCGGAGTGGTGCGAACTGGTTGCAGAGTGGTGCAAACTGGTTGCGAAGTGATGCAAACGGGTTGCAGAGTGGTGCATTCTGGTTGCGGAGTGGTGCCAACTGGTTTCGGAGGCGTGCCAACTGGTTGCAGAGTGGTGCCAACTAGTTGTGGAGTGGTGCAAACTGGTTGCAGAGTGGTGCGAACCGGTTGCGGAGTGGTGCGAACAGATTGCGGGGTGGTGCGAACCAGTTGCGGAGTGGTGTGAACTGGTTGCAGTGTGGTGGCAACTGGTTGCCTAGTGGTGCAAACTGGTTGCGGAGTGTTGCGAACTGGTTGCGGAGTGGTGCGAACTGGTTGCAGAGTGGTGCGAGCTGGTTGCGGAGTGGTGCAAACTGATTGCGGCGTTGTACAAACTGGTTGCGGAGTGATGCGAACTGGTTCCGGAGTGGTGCGAACTGGTTGCGGAGTGGTGCAAACTGGTTGCCGAGTGGTGCGAACTGATTGCGGAATGGTGCAAACTGATTGCGGAGTTGTGCGAACTGGTTGCGGAGTGGTGCCAACTGGTTGCCAAGTGGTGCAAACTGGTTGCGAGGTCGTGCCAACAGGTTGCACAGTGGTGCGAACGGGCTGCGGAGTGGTGCAAACCGGTTGCAAAGTGGTGCGAACTGGTTGCAGAGTGGTGCGAACTGGTTGCGGAGTGGTGCGAACTCGTTGAGAAGTGGTGCGAACTGGTTGCGGATCGTTGCTAACGGGTTGCGGAGTGGTGCGAACTGGTTGCGGAGTGGTCCGAACTGGTTGCACAGTGGTGTGAACTGGTTGCGGAGTGGTGCGAACTGGGTGCGGAGTGGTGCAAACTGGTTGCGGAGTGGTCCGACCTGGTTGCAGACTGGTGCGAACTGGTTGCGGAGTGGTGCGACCTGGTTGCGGAGTGGTACGAACGGGTTGCGGAGTGGTGCGAACTGGTTGCGGAGTGGTCCGAACTGGTTGCGGAGTGGTGCAAACTGGTTGCGGACTGGTCAGAACTGGTTGCAGACTGGTGCGAACTGGTTGCGGAGTGGTGCGACCTGGTTGCGGAGTGGTACGAACGGGTTGCGGAGTGGTGCGAACTGGTTGCGGAGTGGTCCGAACTGGTTGCGGAGTGGTGCAAACTGGTTGCGGACTGGTCAGAACTGGTTGCAGACTGGTGCGAACTGGTTGCGGAGTGGTGCGACCTGGTTGCGGAGTGGTACGAACGGGTTGCGGAGTGGTGCGAACTGGTTGCGGAGTGGTCCGAACTGGTTGCGGAGTGGTGCAAACTGGTTGCGGACTGGTCAGAACTGGTTGCAGACTGGTGCGAACTGGTTGCGGAGTGGTGCGACCTGGTTGCGGAGTGGTACGAACGGGTTGCGGAGTGGTGCGAACTGGTTGCGGAGTGGTCCGAACTGGTTGCGGAGTGGTGCAAACTGGTTGCGGACTGGTCAGAACTGGTTGCAGACTGGTGCGAACTGGTTGCGGAGTGGTGCGACCTGGTTGCGGAGTGGTACGAACGGGTTGCGGAGTGGTGCGAACTGGTTGCGGAGTGGTCCGAACTGGTTGCGGAGTGGTGCAAACTGGTTGCGGACTGGTCAGAACTGGTTGCAGACTGGTGCGAACTGGTTGCGGAGTGGTGCGACCTGGTTGCGGAGTGGTACGAACGGGTTGCGGAGTGGTGCGAACTGGTTGCGGAGTGGTGCAAACGGGTTGCCGAGTTGTGCGAAGTGGTTGCGGAGTGGTGCGAACTGGTTGCGGAGTGGTGGGAACTGGTTACAGAGTGGTGCGAACTGGTTGTGGAGTGGTGCAAACTGGTTGCGGAGTGGTGCGAACTGGTTGCGGAGTGGTGTGAACTGGTTGCGGAGTGGTGCAAACTGGTTGCAGAGTAATGCAAACTGGTTGCAGAGTGGTGCAATCTGGTTGCGGAGTGGTGCCAACTGGTTTCGGAGGGGTGCCAACTGGTTGCAGAGTGGTGCCAAGTGGTTGTGGAGTGGTGCGAACTGGTTGCAGAGTGGTGCGAACTGGTTGCGGAGTGGTGCGAACAGACTGCGGGGTGGTGCGAACCAGTTGCGGAGTGGTGCGAACTGGTTGCAGTGTGGTGGCAACTGGTTGCCGAGTGGTGCAAACTGGTTGCAGAGTGTTGCGAACTGGTTGCGGAGTGGTGCGAATAAGTTGCAGAGTGGTGCGAACTGGTTGCGGAGTGGTGCAAACGGATTGCAGAGTTGTGCGAACTGGTTGCGGAGTGGTGCGAACTGGTTGCCGAGTGGTGCAAACTGGTTGCGGAGTGGTGCGAACTGGTTTCAGAGTGGTGCGAACGGGTTTCGAAGTGGTGCAAACCGGTTGCAGACTGGTGCGAACTGGTTGCAGAGTGGTGCAAACTGGTTGCGGAGTGGTGCAAACAGGTTGTGGAGTGGTGCGAACTGGTTGCGGAGTGGTGCGAATTGGTTGCGGAGTGGTGCAAACTGGTTGAGGAATGGTGCAAAGTGGTTGCAGAGTGGTGCGAACTGGATGCGGAGTGGTGCGAACTGGTTGTGGAGTGCTGCAAACTGGTTGCAAAGTGGTCCGACCTGGTTGCGGAATGGTGCAAACTGGTTGCGGAGTGGTGTGACCTGGTTACCGAGTGGTGCGAACGGGTTGCAAAGTTGTGGGAACTGGTTGCGGAGTGGTGTGAACTGGTTGCTGAGTGGTGCGAGCTGGTTGCGGAGAAGTGCGAACTGGTTGCGGAGTGGCTCGATCTGGTTGCGGAGTGGTGCAAACGGGTTGCCGAGTTGTGCGAAGTGGTTGCGGAGTGGTGCGAACTGGTTGCGGAGTGGTGCGAACTGGTTGCGGAGTGGTGCGAACTGGTTGTGGAGTGGTACGAATGGATTGTGGAGTGGTGCAAACCGGTTGCGGAGTGGTGCGAACTGGTTGCAGAGTGGTGGCAACTGGTTGCGGAGTGGTGCGAACCGGTTGCAGTGTGGTGCGAACTGGTTGCACAGTGGTCCAAGCTGGTTGCGGAGTGGTGCAAACTGATTGCGGAGTGGTACGAACTAGTTGTGGAGTGATGCGAATTGGTTCCGGAGTGTGCGAACTGGTTGCGGAGTGGTGCAAACTGGTTGCCGAGTGGTGCGAACTGGTTGCGGAGTGGTGCAAACTGATTGTGGAGTTGTGCAAACTGGTTGCGGAGTGGTGCCAACTGGTTGCAGAGTGGTGCGAACGGGCTGCGGAATGGTGCAAACCGGCTGCAAAGTGGTACGAACTGGTCGCAGAGTGGTGTAAACTGGTTGCGGAGTGTTGCGAACTGCTTGAGAAGTGTGAACTGGTTGCGGATAGTTGCAAACTGGTTGCGGAGTGGTGCGAACATGTTGCGGAGTGGTCCGAACTGGTTGCGGAGTGGTGCAAACTGGTTGCGGAGTGGTGCGAACTGGTTGCGGAGTGGTGCGAACTGGTTGCGGAGTGGTTCAAATTCGTTGAGGAATGGTGCAAACTGGTTGCGGAGTGGTGCAAACAGGTTGCGGAGTGGTGCGAACTGGTTGCGGAATGGTTCAAACTGGTTGCAGAGTGGTGCGAACTGGTTGTGGAGTGGTGCGAACAGGTTGCAGAGTGGTGCGAACTGGTTGCGGAGAGGTGCGAACTGGTTGCGGAGTGGTGCGAACCGGTTGCGGAGTGGTGCAAACTGGTTGCGGAGCGGTGCGAACTGGTTGTGGAGTGGTGCGAACGGAATGCGGAGTGGTGCGAACTGGTTGCGGAGTGGTCCGAACTGGTTGCGGAGTGGTGCAAACTGGTTGCGGAGTGGTGCGAACTGGTTGCGGAGTGGTGCGAACTGGTTGCGGAGTGGTTCAAATTCGTTGAGGAATGGTGCAAACTGGTTGCGGAGTGGTGCAAACTGGATGCGGAGTGGTGCGAACTGGTTGTGGAGTGGTGCGAACTGGTTGCGGAGTTGTGGGAACTGGTTGCGGAGCGGTGTGAATTGGTTGTGGAGTGGTGCAAACTGGTTTCGGAGTGGTGCGATCTGGTTGCGGAGTGGTGCAAACTGGTTGCGGAGTGGTCCGACTTGGTTGTGGAATGGTGCGATCTGGTTGCGGAGTGGTGCAACCTGGTTGCGGAGTGGTACAAACGGGTTGCGGAGTTGTGCGAACTGGTTGCGGAGTGGTGCGAACTGGTTGTTGAGTGGTTCGAACTGGTTGCGGAGTAGTGCGAACTGGTTGCGGAGTGGTTCGATCTGGTTGCGGAGTGGTGCAAACGGGTTGCCGAGTTGTGCGAAGTGGTTGCGGAGTGGTGCAAACTGGTTGCGGAGTGGTGGGAACTGGTTGCAGAGTGGTGCGAACTGGTTGTGGAGTGGTGCCAACTGGTTGCGGAGTGGTGCGAACTGGTTGCGGAGTGGTGCGAACTGGTTGCAGGGTGGTGCGAACTGGTTGCGGAGTGGTGCGAACTGGTTGTGGAGTGGTGCGAACTGGTTGCGGAGTGGTGCGAACTGGTTGCGGAGTGGTGCGAACTGGTTGCAGGGTGGTGCAAAGTGGTTGCGGAGTGGTGCAAACGGGTTGCAGAGTGGTGCAATCTGGTTTCAGAGTGGTGCCAACTGGTTTCGGAGGGGTGCCAACTGGTTGCGGAGTGGTGCCAACTGGTTACAGAGTGGTGCGAACAGGTTGCGGAGTGGTGCGAACTGGTTGCGGTGTGGTGCGAACGGATTGCGGGGTGGTGCGAACCAGTTGCGGAGTGGTGCGAACTGGTTGTAGTGTGGTGGCAAGTGGTTACCGAGTGGTCCAAACTGGTTGCGGAGTGTTGCGGACTGGTTGCGGAGTGGTGCGAACTGGTTGCAGAGTGGTGCGAGCTGGTTGCGGAGTGGTGCAAACTGATTGCGGAGTTGTACGAACTGGTTGGGGAGTGATGCGAACTGGTTCCGGAGTGGTGTGAACTGGTTGCGGAGTGGTGCATACTGGTTGCCGAGTGGTGCGAACTGGTTGCGGAGTGGTGCAAACTGATTGCAGAGTTGTGCGAACTGGTTGCGGAGTGGTGCAAACTGGTTGCCGAGTGGTGCAAACTGGTTGCGGAGTGGTGCCAACTGGTTTCAGAGTGGTGCGAACGGGTTGCGGAGTGGTGCAAACCGGTTGCAGAGTGGTGCGAACTGGTTGCAGAGTGGTGCGAACTGGTTGCGGAGTGGGGCTAACTGGTTGAGAAGTGGTGCCAACTGGTTGCGGAGTGTTGCAAACTGGTTGCGGATTGGTGCGAACTGGTTGCGGAGTGGTGCGAACTGGTTGCGCATTGGTGCGAACTGGTTGCAGAGTGGTGCAAACTGGTTGAAGAGTGGTGCAAACTGGTTGAGGAATGGTGCAAAGTGGTTGCGGAGTGGTGCGAACCGGATGCGGAGTGGTGCGAACTGGTTGTGGAGTGGTGCGAACTGGTTGCGGAGTCATGGGAACTGGTTGTGGAGTGGTGAGAACTGGTTGTGGAGTGGTGCAAACTGGTTGCAGAGTGGTGCGATCTGGTTGCGAAGTGGTGCAAACTCGTTGCAGAGTGGTCCGACCTGGTTGCCGAGTGGTGTAAACTGGTTGCGGAGTGGTGCGACCTGGTTACCGAGTGGTGCGAACGGGTTGCGATTGTGTGAACTGGTTGCGGAGTGGTGTGAACTGGTTGCTGAGTGGTGCAAACTGGTTGCGGAGTAGTGTGAACTGGTTGCAGAATGGTTCGATCTGGTTGCGGAGTGGTGCAAACGGGTTGCTGGTTTGTGCGAAGTGGTCGCGGAGTGGTGCGAACTGGTTGCGGATTGGTGCGAACTGGTTGTGGAGTGGTGCGAACTGGTTGTGGAGTGGTGCGAACTGGTTGCAGAGTGGTGCGAACTGGTTGCGGAGTGGTGCGAACTGGTTGCAGAGTGGTGCGAACTGGTTGCGGAGTAGTGCGAACTGGTTGCAGAGTGATGCGAACTGGTTGCGGAGTGGTGCCAACTGGTTGCGGAGTGGTGCGAACTGGTTGTGGAGTGGTGCGAACTGGTTGTGGAGTGGTGCGAACTGGTTGCAGAGTGGTGCGAACTGGTTGCGGAGTGGTGCGAACTGGTTGCAGAGTGGTGCGAACTGGTTGCGGAGTGGTGCGAACTGGTTGTAGAGTGGTGCAATCTGGTTGCGGAGTGGTGCCAACTGGTTGCGGAGGGATGCCAACTTGTTGCTGAGTGGTGCCAACTGGTTGCGGAGTGGTGCCAACTGGTTGCGGAGTGGTGCGAACTGGTTGCGGAGTGGTGCGAACATATTGCGGAGTGGTGCAAACCGGTTGCGGAGTGGTGCGAACTGGTTGCAGAGTGGTTGCAATTGGTTGCGGAGTGGTGCGAACCGGTTGCAGAGTGGTGCGAACTTGTTGCAGAGTGGTCCAAGCTGGTTGCAGAGTGGTGCAAACTGATTGCGGAGTGGTACGAACTGGTTGTGGAGTGATGCGAACTGGTTCCAGGGTGGTGCGAACTGGTTGCGGAGTGGTGCAACGGGTTGCCAAGTGGTGCGAACTGGTTGCAGAGTGCTGCAAACGGATTGCGGAGTTGTGCGAACTAGTTGCAAAGTGGTGCTCACTGGTTGCCAAGTGGTGCAAACTGGTTGCGGAGTGGTCCCAACTGGTTGCAGAGTGGTGCGAAAAGGCTGCGGAGTGGTGCAAACCGGTTGCAGTGTGGTGCGAACTCGTTGCAGAGTGGTGCGAACTGGTTGCGGAGTGGTGCGAACTGGTTAAGAAGTGGTGCAAACTGGTTGCGGATTGATGCAAAGTGGTTTCGGAGTGGTGCGAACAGGTTGCGGAGTGGTCTGAACTGGTTGCGGAATGGTGCGAACTGGTTGCGTTGTGGTGCGAACTGGTTGCGGAGTGGTGCGAACAAGTTGCGGAGTGGTGCAAACTGGTTGAGGAATGGTGCAAACTGGTTGCGGAGTGGTGCAAACAGGATGCAGAGTGGTGCGAACTGGTTGTGGAGTGGTGCGAACTGGTTGCAGAGTTGTGGGAACTGGTTGCGGATCGGTGTGAATTGGTTGTGGAGTGGTGCAAACCGGTTGCGGAGTGGTGCGATCTGGTTGCGGAGTGGTGCAAACTGGTTGCGGAGTGGTCCGACCTGGTTGCGGAATGGTGCGAACTGGTTGCGGAGTGGTGCGAACGGATTGCGGAGTGGTGCGAACCGGTTGCACAGTGGTGCGAACTGGTTGCAGAGTGGTGGCAACTGGTTGCGGAGTGGTACGAACCGGTTGCAGAGTGGTGGGAACTGGTTGCAGAGTGGTCCAAGCTGGTTGCGGAGTGGTGCAAACTGATTGCGGAGTGGTATGAACTGGTTGTGGAGTGATGCGAACTGATTCCAGAGTGATGCGAACTGGTTGCGGAGTGGTGCAAACTGGTTGCCGAGTGGTGCGAACTGGTTGCGGATTGCTGCAAACTGATTGCGGAGTTGTGCGAACTGGTTGCGGAGTGGTTCGAACTGGTTGCCAAGTGGTGTAAACTGGTTGCAGAGTGGTTCCAACTGGTTGCAGAGTGGTGCGAACGGGCTGCGGAGTGGTGCAAACCGGTTGCAGAGTGGTGCGAACTGGTTGCAGAGTGGTGCGAACTGGTTGCGGAGTGGTGCGAACTGGTTGAGAAGTGGTGCGAACTGGTTGCGGAGTGGTGCGAACGGGTTGCGGAGTGGTGCAAACCGGTTGCAGAGTGGTGCGAACTGGTTGCAGAGTGGTGCGAACTGGTTGCGGAGTGGTGCGAACTGGTTGAGAAGTGGTGCGAACTGGTTGCGGATTGTTGCAAACTGGTTGCGGAGTTGTGCGAACTGGTTGCGGAGCTGTCCGAACAGGTTGCGGAGTGGTGCGAACTGGTTGCGGAGTGGTGCGAACTGGTTGCGGAGTGGTGCGAACTGGTTGCAGAGTGGTGCAAACTGGTTGATGAATGGTGCAAACTGGTTGCGGAGTGGTGAAAACTGGATGCGGAGTGGTGCGAACTGGTGGTGGAGTGGTGCAAACTGGTTGCGAAGTTGTGGGAACAGGTTGCGGAGTGGTGTGATCTGGTTGCGGAGTGGTGCAAACTGGTTGCGGAATGGTCCGACCTGGTTGCGGAATGGTGCAAACTGGTTGCGGAGTGGTGCGACCTGGTTGCGGAGTGGTACGAACGGGTTGCGGAGTTGTGCGAACTGGTTGCGGAGTGGTGCGAACTGGTTGCGGAATGGTGCAAACTGGTTGCGGAGTGGTGCGACCTGGTTGCGGAGTGGTACGAACGGGTTGCGGAGTTGTGCGAACTGGTTGCGGAGTGGTGCGAACTGGTTGCTGAGTGGTGCGAACTGGTCGCGGAGTAGTGCGAACTGGTTGCGGAGTGGTTCGATCTGGTTGCGCAGTGGTGCAAACGGGTTGCCGAGTTGTGCGAAGTGGTTGCGGAGTGGTGCGAACTGGTTGGGGAGTGGTGGGAACTGGTTGCAGAGTGGTGCGAACTGGTTGTGGAGTGGTGCGAACTGGTTGCGGAGTGGTGCAAACTGGTTGCAGAGTGGTGCAATCTGGTTGCGGAGTGGTGCCAACTGGTTTCGGAGGGGTGCCAACTGGTTGCGGAGTGGTACCAACTGGTTGCGGAGTGGTGCGAACTGGTTGCGGAGTGGTGCGAACTGGTTGCGGAGTGGTGCGAACGGATTGCGGAGTGGTGTGAACCAGTTGCGGAGTGGTGCAAACTGGTTGCAGTGTGGTGGCAACTGGTTGCCGAGTGGTGCAAACTGGTAGCGGAGTGTTGCGAACTGGTTGGGGAGTGGTGCGAACTGGTTGCAGAGTGGTGCGAGCTGGTTGCGGAGTGGTGCAAACTGATTGCGGAGTTGTATGAACTGGTTGCAGAGTGATGCGAACTGGTTCCGGAGTGGTGCGAACTGGTTGCGGAGTGGTGCGAACTGGTTGCGGAGTGGTGCAAACAGGTTGCCGAGTGGTGCGAACTGGTTGCGGAGTGGTGCAAACGGATTGCAGAGTTGTGCGAACTGGTTGCGGAGTGGTGCAAACTGGTTGCCGAGTGGTGCGAAGTGGTTGCTCAGTGGTGCCAACTGGTTTCAGAGTGGTGCGAACGGGTTGCGGAGTGTTTCAAACCGGTTGCAGAGTGGTGCGAACTGGTTGCAGAGTGGTGCCAACTGGTTGCGTTGTGGTGCAAACTGGTTGCGGAGTGGTGTGAACTGGTTGCGGAGTGGTGCGAACTGGTTGCGGAGTGGTACAAACTGGTTGAGGAATGGTGCAAAGTGGTTGTAGAGTGGTGCGAACTGGATGCGGAGTGGTGCGAACTGGTTGTGGAGTGGTGCGAAGTGGTTGCGGAGTTGTTGGAACTGGTTGCGGAGTGGTGTGAAATGGTTGTGGAGTGGTGCAAACTGGTTGCGGAGTGGTGCGATCTGGTTGCGGAGTGGTGAAAACTGGTTGCAGAGTGGTCCGACCTGGTTGCGGAATGGTGCAAACTGGTTGCGGAGTGGTGCGACCTGGTTACGGAGTGGCGGAACGGGTTGCGGAGTTGTGCGAACTGGTTGCAGAGTAGTGTGAACTGGTTGCTGAGTGGTGCGAATTGATGCGGAGTAGTGTGAACTGGTTGCTGAGTGGTTCGAATTTGGTTGCGGAGTGGTGTAAACGGGTTGCCAAGTTGTGCGAAGTGGTTGTGGAGTGGTGCGAACTGGTTGCGGTGTGGTGGGATCTGGTTGCGGATTGGTGCAAACAGGTTGTGGAGTGGTGCGAACTGGTTGCGGAGTGGTGCGAACTGGTTGCGGAGTGGTGCGAACTGGTTGCAGAGAGGTGCAAACTGGTTGCGGAGTGGTGCGAACTGTTTGCAGAGTAATGCAATCTGGTTGCGGAGTGGTGCCAACTGGTTGCGGAGGGGTGCCAACTGGTTGCGGAGTGGTGCCAACTGGTTGCGGAGTGGTGCGAACTGGTTGCGGAGTGGTGCGAACTGGTTGCGGAGTGGTGCGAACTGGTTGCGGAGTGGTGCGAACTGGTTGCGGAGTGGTGCGAACTGGTTGTGGAGTGGTGCGAACTGGTTGCGGAGTGGTGCGAACTGGTT
>SZWC01022733.1:0-32985 GCA_023375785.1 Penium margaritaceum
GTCTGATGTATGCCATGGTCGCCACCTGACCAGATATAGCCCATGCTGTTGGGCAGGTGAGCCGGTTTGTGGCCAATCCTGGTCCACTTCACTGGCAGGCCGTGAAGCGCATCATGCGCTACCTTCAAGGGACGCGGCACATGGGGCTCCAATTTGGAGGCATCACTGGATGCGCATCACTCCATCTCATGTGCTACACTGATGTTGATTGGGGAGGGAACATCGATGACAGAAAATCTACCTCCGCCTTTGTGTGTATGTTGAATGGAGGTGCAGTCAGTTGGGCAAGTCGCAAGCAGGAATGTATCTCTTTGTCAACAGCTGAAGCTGAGTACATTGCCTTGGCTGAGGTGTGTAAAGAGATGTAGCGGCTACGAACTTGCTATCTGAGATGAAGGCACCACCGGCAGCAGTGACGGTCATCAAGATTGACAACATGAGCACCATTGACATGTCAAAGAACCCAGTCCTGTCCAGGCGCACAAAGCACATCGAGATCCGCTACCACTACGCTCGAGACTTGGTCTACAAGTAGAGAGTGGAGCTCGAGTATGTCGGTACCAAGCTCAACCGGGCTGACATGCTTACAAAGCCACTGGACAAGGATCTCCACCAGGCGGACAGGCAAGGTATCGACATGGTCAACGCAAGTGATGACGAATGTTGATGGTCACTGACGCAAGGTGCAAGGGAGAGATTTGTTGAATGTTTTTGTCCCTTGTTCAGTGTTGTAGGAAGGATCAGGAATGCTCTGCCCCTTGTGGAGGTATGACCCCTAGATCTGTTGTAGTGTGACTCAACTATGCTCTGTCTCTTGTGAGATATGACCTGTGAGTACACCATGTGAGTGAGTGGTTACCTTGGCCATTTTGTAGATTTGGCCAAGTGAGAGGTCATGAGTTTGATCCTGGCCCCATGCGCATCTTGTTTGTTGTGGAAGCTTCCAAGAAAGAAAGTACGTAGCTTCTTGGACGCTACATGGTTGGTCTATCACCTTGACACTAGGATGCTTATGTGTCAAGCCCACAATGCAAGTCTATTGGTGACGTGGCTGGTTAAGGCCACTTCCCAGGATGTGCTTTTGAGTTCTAGGACTGGACACACAGCTATAAAAGGATTTGTGTTGCATGCTGATCAATCAACCCTTGCTTGATGCTCTCTTGCGTATTGACGACTTGAGCTCTTCTTGAGATATAATGCTAAGGCGTTAGTACTCTTGAAGGTGAAGTGTATGCCTGATTAATTTTGGGGTGTACGACACATACTTGCAAAGGAAGAAGGTGTAAAAACATTTGTGAGCTTTTCGGTTTCGCAGCTTCTCTGCCGGAGGAGGTTAGCTCAGTAGCTAATAGTTATGACCTTCTCTATGCAAGCAATGAAGTAAGAAATCTTGTTGATAACTTCCAACACCACTGTGTTGTTCTTTGTTCTTCTTGGAAGAAATCCCAGAGAGTTGAGGAAAATTGCCGCCAACGGTCACTTTGGTGCTGGTAGTTTTTCTGGGTCTCCTGGAACTTGTGCCCTAAGTGACTTGATTCTTTGGCATGTGTCACAGCTGCTAACGTACTCCTTGCAATCTGCTCCAGTTTTTTCCTACCAATGTTGTTAGGCAAGAGTGGTAAAGGTCTTGTCGTGGCCAATAGTTCCTGTGTAGTGCAAGTTGTGAGCCCCGTTCACTAGTTTCTATCAATACGATGCCCTTGCTGGCACCAAAATCTGGTTCTCCCTTCTCAGGCCACAGATACTAGCTGTTCCACTTGCACCCCTTTGTCGGATACCCAAAAAAATATTTGTCATATGAAGACCCATGAGAAAGAAGGTTGCAGATGATCGGGGATTTTGGCAATGTTGTTATTAGATGCATGCCCAAGTAGGGATGACATGACAGCCTTCCTCAATTTGTACCAAATCTTGTTGAAACCACCCTTCAGAAGCTCAATTCCCCATGCTTGATGAAGAGTAAGGTCAACTGTGACTTGGGGTACTTCAGGGCATAGCGGTCATTGTTGATTGTTTTTGCACCTTATTCACTATTGTAGGATGGATCAGGAATGCTCTGCCCCTTGTGGAGGTATGACCCCTGGATCCGTTGTGATGTGACTCAACTATGCTCTGTCTCATGTGAGATATGACCTATGAGTATACCATATGGGTGAGTGGTTACTTTGGCCATTTTGTTGATTTGGCCAAGTGAGAGGTCACGAGTTCGATCCTGGCCCCATGCACTGTTGGAGTAATGCTCCTCACCATGGTAGGAGTGACTCCAAAAAGGAACACCAAAAAGACAAGCCAAGGTGGCTTAGTGGTTAATCGTGTCCACCTCTAGAGGCAGGGGCCCGGGTTCAAGTCCCATAAGATCAATTTCTGCCCTGCCTCAAGGGAGATGGAAAATAGATGCCAGGAGGCTAGCTCAAACTCTAGAATTCCTCCCTGACTTTCTAGAAGGTCGGATGAGGGTCCAGGAAGGTGGCACACCTTCTAGAAGGGGTGACTTGTCCTACAAGGCATCTAAAGGTGTCTTGGTCTTCTGGATACCTTCCCTCCTACTAGAAGCAAGCTGATGAATCTAGGAAGGGGCAGAAGTTTCTGGAGGAGGGAAGGGATGCCTTCCTAGGTGGGAAAAAGGATAGCCTACCAATAGACACTCTAGAACCCATAGAATCTGCTAGGAAGCTTCAAATCTGGCATGCTTTGGTGTTCTGGAAAGCCTAGATCAGTAGCTATAAATTTCCACTGCTTGTAAGCCTTGATCAAGTGTTCATTCCCAGTCAATTCAGGCCAAAAAAACTATTGCCTCAATCTTTGATCAGTTTTCTTCCATCCTTGGAACCAGTTGCCTCCACAATTTCAGTCTCTCCAAAAAACAGTTGGTGGTGTGAACCAGCCACTGCTAGGGACCCTCCAGGGTGCACACTCACCCTCAGGCCAACAAAGGGTTATGGGCCCACGCCTCTAAAGGGTTCAAAGCTAGCTTGATTTCACGCTTGCAACAGCACGACATGGCAACCAGCGAGCAAGAGAGCAGCCGCGCTGTCCTTAAGTTTGATGGGACAGGCTTTGCCTTGTGGAGGTGGCAGTTTGAGGTCTTCCTCTACAACAAGGGACTGCTTGAGCTCGTAAAAGGTGATGAGACTGCTCCGCCGGAGACTGCAACGGCTGAGGTGAAGGAGGCATACAAGAATCGCAGCAAAAAGGCGTTGGCGCTCCTTGTGTCCGCGTTATGCCCACCACAACTTGGGCACATCCAAGGATGCACCATGGCCGCAGACGCATGGTCAAAACTCTGCTCCATCTACCAGTCAAGCAACCTTGCCAATCAGCTCTTCATCTTCAAATGGCTCATCACCCTCCGAGCCAACGAAGGCGATAACATCATGGAGATCATGTAGCAGATTGAGTTGCTCGCACCGGAGTGCGTGGCCACGGGTTGGGAGGTCGACTCTCTGTTGCAAGCTATGATCCTCCTTCTGGCCTTGCCAGACAGTTGGAGTCCCATGATCACAGTACTTGGTGGCTGGCCTTCCGACGAGCTGAAGTACCCAAAGGTTACAGAGTACGTGCGCAATGAGTGGATGCGACGTGGCGGTCGAGAGAGTGCAGCGGCATCAAGTTCAGCTTACACGGTTCATCCTCAAACTGGAGGCCAAGGCGACAAGTGGAAGGGTGCCAAACAGGGCACCAAGAAAGGTGACAAGAAGGGGGAGTGCTTCAACTGCGGCAAGGAGGGCCACTACACACGCAACTGTCCCAAGAAGAAAATAGATCGGTCGCAGCGGGGCGGGAAGAAAGATGAGCACGCCCTTATGGCGTACAACTCCACCAACTTGAAGGATCCGGGAGTTGCCGTCATCCACTCTGGATCAGGCCGCCACACGCAATGCAACAGGGCAGCATTTGTCACCTACGGCGCCTCGGAGAGACGCATGACGGTGGCCAATGGAAAAACAGAGGTGGCCGCCGGTGAGGGTAACGTCCGCATTGAGTCAATTGTGGATGGCAAACATGTCACGAGAAAAATCTAGGATGTGCTGGATATGCCTAGCTTTGGGGCAAACCTGCTCTCCGTCNGGCCGTGGTACACACAGATGTGTGTGGACCGCTTGAGAGCTCCATCGGCGGAGCTCGCTACTTCCTCACCTTCATCGATGACCACAGCCGGAAACTCTACCTCTACCCAATGAAGCGGAAGCATGAGGTCCTTGCGTGCATGCAAGAGTTTGTGGCTGATGTGGAGCGGCAAACAGAGTTGAAGGTGAAGGCGTTCCGGAGTGACAACGGCGGTGAATATGTGGGGTGCCTTGGGTGGATGAAGAGCAAGGGGATTGAGTGGCAGAAAACAACTCCACACTCCCCACAACAGAATGGCATCGCAGAGAGAGCGAATCGCACAATCCTTAACATGGTGCAATCCATGTTGAGCGACGCCGGCCTTACACAACGGTATTGGGCGGTGGCGGCAAGAACAGCAGCGTACATCGTGAATCTCATACCGACCAAGCCGCTGAAGGACAAGGAGAGCAAGGCGTGGAAGACGCCACAAGAGATGTGGAGCGGGAGGAAGCCAGCGGTGGGTCACCTCCGCACATTTGGTTGTGTTGCACATGCAATGGTGTAGGCACGTGAGGGACAGAGCAAGCTAGACCCACGTACAAGCCGGTGTATTTTCCTTGGATATGAGAGCGGAAGCAAGGCATACCGGCTCTTTGACACAAGGAGGCAGCAGATTGTGCGGAGTCGCGATGTCACGTTCAACGAGAAAAGTCGTTGGACAGATAAGGAGGCAGGTCTCTCCAAAAGGGGGAAGTGGACGCCACTCTTTGAGGGGGAGACACCGGAGGACGAGAATGAGGGTGACATCCTCGCATCACCACCAACCGGAGAGCATCGCCTGAGGGATGGGCGAGCCGCATACTTTATTCCGGCCAGTTTGGATGAGGAATCCGAAGCACCGGAGATGGATGTGGAGGTGGGGAGTCAACAGATGTCTCCAAGGACTCCAAGAGAGGGGGAGCAGGCGCTTGGAGAGGATGGTGCTAAAAGGGGACAGCAAGAACAACAACCGCCTCAGGAGCCCCGCACGAGCAACCGTGTGCGAAGAAGGACAAAAAGGTACGATGCCGACAAGGGCATCTGGACTGGGTTCGCACAAGTCTTCTTCACGCAAGAGGAGCATGAAGAAGGCACTGTACCAGAAGGATGGGGCTAAGTGGGAGGGAGCAAAAAAATGGTCACCCCTTCTAGAAAGTGTGCCACCTTCCTGGAACCTCACATGACCTTCTAGAAACTCAGGGAGGAATTCTAGAGTTTGAGCTAGCCTCCTGGCATCTACTTTCCACCTCCCTTGAGGCAGGGCAGAAATTGATCTTATGGGGCTTGAACCCGGGCCCCTGCCTCTAGAGGTGGACACCATTAACCACTAAGCCACCTTGGCTTGTCTTTTTGGTGTTCCTTTTTGGAGTCACTCCTGCCATGGTGAGGAGCATTACTCCAACAATCTCCCCCTTGCGCATCACCCATGGCAGTCGTCCATGCTCAACCTGCAACTGAGGAGCCTTTCTCCTCATCAGAGATGAGCTTATATTTTTTTGCTCCAATCAGCATCAGTGTAGCACATGAGACGCACATCCTTGGTCTTCTCGACACCTTCCCTCCTACTAGAAGCAAGCTGATGAATCTAGGAAGGGGCAGAAATTTCTGGAGGAGGGAAGGGATACCTTCCTAGGTGGGAAAAAGGATAGCCTACCAATAGACACTCTAGAAGCCATAGAATCTGCTAGGAGGCTTCAAATGTGGCATTCTTTGGTGTTCTGGAAAGCTTAGATCAGTGGCTATAAAATGCCACTGCTTGTGAGCCTTGATCAAGTGTTCATTCCCAGTCAATTGAGGCCAAAAAAACTATTGCCTCAATCTTTGACCAGTTTACTTCCATCCTTGGAACCAGTTGCCTCCACAGTTTCAGTGTCTCCAAAAACAGTTGGTGGTGTGAACCAGCCACTGCTAGGGACCCTCCAGGGTGCACACTCACCCTCAATCGAACATGCACATCTTGTTTGCTGTGGAAGCTTCCAAGAAAGAAAGTCCGTAGCTTCTTGGATGTTACATGGTTGGTCTGTCACCTTGACACTTGGCTGCTTATGTGTCAAGCTCACAGTGCAAGTCTATTGGTGACGTGGCTGGTTCAGGCCACTTCCTAGGAATGTGCTTTTGAGTTCTAGGACTGGACAGACAGCTATGAAAGGACTTGTCTTGCATGCTGATCAATCAACCCTTGTTTGATGCTCTCTTGTGTATTGACGACTTGAGCTGTTCTTGAGATGTAATCCTAAGGCATTAGTACTCTTGAAGGTGAAGTGTATGCCTGAGTAAGTTTGGGGTGCATGACACATACCTGCAAAGGAAGAAGGTGTAAGAACCTTTGTGAGCTTTTCGCTTTCACGGCTTCTCTGCCGGAGGTAATAGCTCAGTAGCTAACAAAGGGTTATGGGCCCACTCCTCTGGTTAGGGAAGTTTCACGCACGCAACTGCTAAGGTCACAAGGAGTGAGAGCGCCTTTGCTCTCACCCAACTTCTCTGTTTGCAGGGCAACATCAGCAGGAGGGGAATGCAACACATCTGCACCTTTCTACCTTGGGAGCTGACATCAGCCTACATCAGCCTACATCTGCTTGCAACAGCCAACGTGAATAGGGGAAGCAGTTTCCTCTTCTCACCAACAGCCTACAACGGCCTCAAACACAGGTTCATCGGCATCAACAACAGGTGCAGCAGCAGTAGCAGTTGTAGTTGTAGGGATGATAGGGACAGGGGAACCAGGGAATCATTCGTCCATCCTCAAACTTGATGGAGAGGGGTTTGCACTATGGAAGTGGCAGTTTGAGATCATCATGGATGACAAAGATCTGCTAGGATATCTTGACGGAACTATCCCAGCACCAAAGGAGGAGGGTGCTGACCTTGTGGCATGGGTCAAGCTCAACAAGAAGGCTCTCGCCATTCTTGTGTCCTCCATACAACCCTCAGTTCTTTCGCACATCAGCGGTTGTATAGTGGCAGCCGCAGCATACGCCAAACTCGGCAAGGTATTTCAGTCCTCCTCACTTGCCAACCGTCTCTTCATTCTACAAAATCTCATCAGCATGAGGCTTGGTGAAGGGGATGATGTCTCCGCCTTTATGCGAAAGTTTGAGACGCTCTTGCAACAAGCCACCGCCATGGGGTGGGACCAGAAATTGGACATGCAGGCTATGATTTTTCTGATGACGCTGCCGGAAAGTTGGGGCCCCATGATAATGATGATTGGAGGGTGGACTGAAGATCTAGTTTCCTACACCACCGTCTCTGAGTATGTGCGGAATGAAGCCATGTGTCGTAGCAGCAGTGAAGCAAACATGGCTGCCTTTGCCTTACGGAGCAATTGCACCTTTCGCAATACCTCCTCATCTGGATTCAGGGGAAACAACAGCACTAGCAACAGTGGAAGGGGAACAAAGCGCCAAGGAAACTGCCATAACTGTGGCAAGGCTGGACACAGGGCTCGAGAGTGCCGTGCTCCCAAGAAAGAGGGAGGAGACAGGGATGAATGGCGAGGGGGAAATGGTGAGAAGGATCCCACAAGCTTGATGGCTGAGTGTGCCTCCAACAAAGGGAGGGCGATACTCAGGCCAGGAGCCTATGACCTTGACTCGGGCACAAACGAGCACACCACTTACAAGAAGAGAGAATTCATCTCTCTTGCTCCATGTAACAAGAACTTCAGAGTCGCCAACGGAAAGGTTGAGGCAGCTGAGGGGGTTGGTGACAAGCTGATCACAGTGGGTGTCAACGGTGGAGATTCCGACCTCAAGCTAGAGGGGGTGGTCTACTTGCCCTCCTTCACAGCCAACCTGCTCTCCGTCTCTAAAAGACCACGGCATGACAGTGGTCTTTACAGAGAAGGAAGCGGTAATAGTTCCTACCAAGGACATCATCATCTCCTACTCTGCCAAGAAGGTTGTCGCACTGGTTCCTCGTGTTGATGGACTCTACGTCTTGCAGACCAAAATGACAAGTTCAACGGCTGAATCTTTGGTGGAGAGTGATGATGAGGAGAGTGGCGATGCAGACTCAGATGAGGAAGGACATGTTGGAGCAACGGAAGCAGTGGCAGCAGATGATTCGGCAACAAAACCACAAGAAAATGTAGCCCGTGGGGCTATTCATTCTAGCCTGTGCACATCCTCCAAGAACCTATGGCACAGGCGCTTTGGGCACGTGGCTTATCGCACATTGGAGCTCATGGGAAAGCAGGAGCTAGTGCATGGGATGGAGCTAGGTGATGAGGTGGAGGGAGCAGAGATCATTTGTGAGCCATGTCTTCAAGGCAAGGCGAAAAGGAAACCCTTCAAGCGCAATGGCACGCGTGCTCTTGCACCTCTTGATCTTGTCCACTCTGACGTATGTGGTCCCTTTCGCATACCGTCAAATGGAGGCAGAAGATATTTCCTCACATGCATCGACGACAACAGTCGCAAAGTCTGGATATACTTTCTCAAAAAGAAAAGTGAGGTGAAGGAGAATCTGCAGGACTTTGTCGCTATGGTTGAGTGACAGAGTGGAAAGAAGGTGAAGGCAGTCAGGACGGACAGTGGGGGAGAGTATGAAGCTTGCAGGGAGTGGTTCAAGACACGGGGCATTGAACACCAGAAAACTACGCCCTACTCACCTCAAAAGCAACGGTGTAGCAGAGAGGATGAACCAGACGCTCCTAGGCATGACAAGGTGCATGCTCTTTGACGCCAAGCTTCCTCCTAGGTTCTGGGCTGAAGCAGCACGTACGGCTACCTACCTTGTGAACCTCACACCTGCAGTAGCTCTCCGAAGGAGAGGCAAGAAGAGGCAGACACTGCAGCTGAAGATGCCTCAAGAAGCATGGTCAGGCAAGAAGCCGGCACCTCCCATCTCAAGGTGTTCGGTTGCACCGGGTTTGCCAAGGTCCAGGCTGGTGAGGGCCCTGGAAAGCTGAATGCAAGAGCACAAAAGTGCATTTTCATCGGCTATGACACCGCCCACAAAGCTTATCGACTGTGGGACCAAGGAGCCAAGAAGGTCATCCGCAGCAAAGACGTGGATTTCCACAAAACGTCTCTGAGTAAGGTAGACCATCTCGAACTCGAGAACTCTCCAAAACAGGGGGAGTGGCTCACTCTCCTTGAAGAGGGAGACAAAGCACCAGCACAATGGCATGGGATAGGTGCTGCAATAGGGAGAGGAGCTCATGAAGATGACTCGCAGGAGTCAGACTCTGATTCCAATGTATCTGATCCTCCGGAACACAAGGAGGATGCCTCTCCCATCATCAACGACGAACCAGACTTCCAACCTCCGCATCAACACCACCAGCCAGCAGGTTCAAGGAGCAGTTCATGCCTCAAAGTACCTCGGCAACATTACGACGCAGACAGGGGTGAATGGACAGGATTCAGCTATTCATTCTTGGTTCAAGAGGAGCCAACGTCTGTCGCAGAGCCACTCACTTGGCCTGACAAAGCAGAGTGGGACAAAGCAATTCGCAGTGAAATCAGCTCCATTGAAGAGAATGGGGCATGGGTGCTGGTGGACAGACCTGCCGGGGCTCACGTTGTGGGGTCCAAGTGGGTGCTGAAAGAAAAAAGGAAACAAGATGGCAAGATAGACAAGTACAAGGCACGGGTGGTAGCAAAGGGGTTCTCCCAATGGCCTGGCGTAGAGTACGATGAGACCTTTGCTCCAGGTGTGACATTTGCCTCCATCCGGTCAATGCTCGCCATTGCTGTTGCGGAGAACATGGAGGTCCACCAGATGGATGTCAAGACAGCCTTTCTTTACGGCAAACTTAACAAGGAGGTATTGATGGAGGTTCCGGAGGGGGTTGATGCTCCTGAAGGCAAGGTGTGCAGATTGGTGAAGGCACTCTATGGGCTAAAACAAGCGCCAAGACTTTGGTACCAGGAGATGGACACATTCATGGCCAAGGAGTCCTTCATGCACTGCGACAATGACCCTAGCATGTACGTGCATGAGAGTGACAAAGGGAAAATGTTGGTCGCCTTGTATGTTGATGACCTGATTCTATGCTCTTCTTCAACGCAACTACTAGACAATCTCAAGGGGCAGCTGAGTAGCGGATTCGAGATGAAGGACATGGGTCCTCTTGACTTCTATCTTGGAATTGCCATCAAGCGCGACAGAGCAGCAGGTACCATCAGCCTGAACCAGACAAAATACATCGACTCCATCCTCAAATGATACGACATGGCAGATTGCAAACCTGCCAACACACCCATGAGCTCGGAGTGCAAACTCTCGACCTCCATGTCCCCATCCAACGAAGCGGAGAAAACTGACATGCTTGGCATCCCATGTCAGTCTGCAGTGGGCAGTTTGATGTATGCCATGGGCGCCACCGGACCAGATATAGCCCATGCTGTTGGGCAGATGAGCCAGTTTGTGGCCAATCCCGGTCCACTTCACTGGCAGGCCGTGAAGCACATTATGCACTACCTTCAGGGGATGCGGCACGTGGGGCTCCAGTTTGGAGGCATCGCTCGATCCGCATCACTCCGTCTCATGTGCTACACTGATGCTGATTGGGGAGGGAATGTCGATGACAGAAAATCTACCTCCGGCTTTGTGTGTATGTTGAATGGAGGTGCAGTCAGTTGGGCAAGTCGCAAGCAGGAATGTGTCTCTCTGTCAACAGCTGAAGCTGAGTACATCGCCTTGGCTGAGGTGTGTAAAGAGATACATTGGCTACAAAGCCTGCTATCTGAGATGAAGGCACCTCAGGTAACAGCGACAGTCATCAAGATTGACAACATGAGCGCNTATGACCTGTGAGTACACCATATGGGTGAGTGGTTACCTTGGCCATTTTGTTGATTTGGCCAAGTGAGAGGTCACGAGTTCAATCCTGGCCCCATGCATATCTTGTTTGCTGTGAAAGCTTCCAAGAAAGAAATTCCATAGCTTCTTGGATGTTACATGGTTGGTCTGTCACCTTGACACTTGGATGCTTATGTGTCAAGCTCACAGTGCAAGTCTATTGGTGACGTGGCTGGTTCAGGCCACTTCCCAGGAATGTGCTTTTGAGTTCTAGGACTGGACAGACAGCTGTGAAAGGACTTGTCTTGCATGCTGATCAATCAACCCTTGCTTGATGCTCTCTTGCGTATTGACAACTTGAGCTCTTCTTGAGATGTAATGCTAAGGCGTTAGTACTCTTGAAGGTGAAGTGTATGCCTGATTAAGTTTGGGGTGCATGACACATACCTGTAAAGGAAGAAGGTGTAAGAACCTTTGTGAGCTTTTCGGTTTCGCGGCTTCTCTGCCGGAGGTGTTAGCTCAGTAGCTAACAGTCATTGTGTACTACAAACCACCGCATCTCAAGGTAGAATCTCCATTTCCTCAACATCTGGACTGCATGGATCTTCTCCTTACAATTTTATGGTTGGGCTCAGCACCTTATAATTTCTCAGAGAAGCAAGAGATGTGATACTTCCCCTTCCGTTTATCCTACATCAGCATCCTGTTAATCACATAATCACCTCTATCCATCACCAACATTTAATCTTCACTAGTGTTTGGATGCACCAACATAGATGCCTCATACATGGAAGCCTTCATTACTCTATTTTCCCTCCTTACCACTCCACTCCTATTGGTTTCCCATCTTGATCAACTCCGGCAAGGGTGCTCCCATAGCCATGTGCCCTGAGAAAAAACTCCGTTTGTAGTACATGAAGCACAAAAAAACCTGGATGTCACTCATGCATGCTGGCTCTGGTCAGTCCTTGACTTCTTCTACCTTCTTTGGATTCATGTGAACTCTCCACTTGCTATCAATGTGTTTGAGTAACTAAACCTGCTTGGCTAGTTCACACGCCATTTTTTTCTAGATGTCACTCCTCTCCCACAACTTCCATCACTTTCCACACATCCTCCACTTTCCACATGTATATGGGGATGTCGTCAAGGAAGATGGCCAAAATTTTGTCTAAGTGGAGATGGAAGATCCGGTTCATCAGCTCCATGATCACAACTGGATAATTTGAAATCCTGAAGGGAATCATGGAATAATCATAGGACTCATAAAACATCCAAAATACAGCGTTTTCTACATCATTCTTTGCACTACATATCCGATGATGCCCCATTATCAGTTCCAGCTTGCTAGAGCATGTGCATAATGATGCTGGTAGATCAACTCCTCAGCTCATGGCAATGGGTATCAGCTCATGGAATGTGTTAATGGTTCTTCATTGTGTTGTTTTTGAGCATCCGGTGAACCACGGAAATCCACAGCTTTCCAGAAGTTTTATTATGAAGCAGCACCAGCACTGTGAATAAAGAAACCGACAGTCAGATGAAGCCTTGTTCAACAAAATCTTCCAAATACTTCATGAGCTCCACAAGAACTGCATCCCTCGTGCAGTTGTAAGACTGACAACCCTAAGTGATACCTCATTATTGTGCTCAATGTCAAACCACAGCAGCAATTCCTTCGAAAANGTTTCTAGAACAACATCCGCAAACTCTTTAAGTACCTCCTTAACTCTACAAGGTACCTTCAGAGTTCCTTCATCTTCCTCCAATTGCCCCTCAATTCATTCAACCGCTGAAATATGTTTTGCTACTTCTTGTTGTGGATACAGCCATGCTCAGTGTGCCTATTCAACCTAGCATTCACATCACCTCAGTTCTTGTGAACTTTTGACATGCAACTGCTTGCACTCTTCCACAACATCTGAGTTTTTTTTCCACATCCTAGCTATTCTTCCCACCAGTGTTCATGAGGATTTGGTTGCATCTCCATTAGATTCCAGGCGTGAAACCAATTCCCATCAAACAAAAAGTCATATTCATCCATACGGAAACTAGGAATTCCATCTCACATACCAACTCACACATGTGGACCATGTGCTTGACAAAAGGTCTGCCCAACTCCACCATCCTAAACACCTTCCGCACCTTGGCAAACATCCCTGGACTTCGTGAGAATCCTAACCTTGTTGCCAACCTGTCATTGTAGAAGATGTTGGTGGCTCCCTGATATAGAATTTTTAGCTCCCTGGCTTGGAACCTTGAAGTTCCAAGCCAGAATATTAAGAACTAGCTCTAGGATGATCCCTGAAAACTGCAGATTCTCACCTTTATTCTGCAACAGGAGTTGAGGCTGCTCATTGATTAGAAAAATCATTCTATGGCTGGTGATATTCCTTATGGAAGAAACACATGCAGGATGATGTCATCCCCTGCTCACTGTTGCTGCCTATTTCCCAGCTGTGCCTTGCGCTTGGAGCAATCTTACTTGCGGTATCCCACTTCACCACAAGCCAAGCACTTGCTTCTAGGTTATTGTTATCAGTCACAAAGAAAATTTCATGAAACATGAACTATGTTTTACAATGTAGCAACGTACTCCTCATCAAGAAAGATACAGCTAAGTTATTGTTTTTTCCTCCCTCCATGTGTGACAACCACTGGCATTGCCACTAGCAGGGATCACAGCCACCAAAAAAGCAGTAGCCCACAAAACGTGCCTCCAGCTACCATCCTGAATGCCCCATGGCCCCCAACAAACCTTGTGCCATTGGTGAAGTATCCATCTAGAAGATCTTCATCTTGAGTGAGCAAGAAATGTTCTCCTTCATGCTGGTGGTCAAACCGGTCATCTCATAGGTGTGCTTCCCACCTTTGCACCCCTGTATACTTCTCACCCTTCACCAAGTGGCCCGGTTCTTGGGTCAAATTTGCATGAGTTTGTTTTTAATTCTACAACCACAATTTCAATATATTCATATGAGATCACCAAGATGGCATAATCAATGCATTGACCAGCAGCAATTGGAACAACAACCGCCTAAAATGCATCATTTGAGGTGGTTCATGCGAAAATCCCCGCAACTCTGGTATGATTGGAACATAAGCACCGTGGATGTTTGATGGAGAAAATTCTACGGCACCATGTGAAGAGACACGTCAGGCCCTTGCAAAATTTCAAGTGACGATGAAGCGAAAAGTCAGAAAAAAATGGAGGGATGCCAATCTTGCATTGATGAATGCATCCTACTATGCTCCACAACGATAAAGGTCCATCAATGCATGAAACTACAACCTAAGTGCCTTGGTCCATTCACATTCTAGGAGATGCCGGGGCATATGATTGCCAATCTTTGTTTGCACTTTATCCGGTTTTCCATGTCAGCAGACTCCAGCTGTACCAAGTCTCCAGCAAGAACTTCCTTCGTGGAGAAGCACCCCCCACCATCACCTGTGCAAGACGACAAAGATTTTGAGTACGTGATTGAGGATATCTTTGACCAGAAATTCCTAGGAAGGATAATGGATTATCCCGTCAAGTGGCAGGACTACAACGCATTGCACAGCAGATGGAAGCCCTATGACTTCATGCAATAAATCGATCATCAAATGGAAGAATACTGTGCCACTGGCCTACGCCTTGGAAGGCACTCAGATGTCGTGGCTAAAAGGGCAGGAATGTTTTTATCTCAGACATATACAAATCCCTACACTCTGCAAGTTCGTATTTCTGTCCTCACACTCACGGCGTACCATGCAACAAGCTTCAGAATTTCATGCTATTGCACTGAGGAAACGTTTCCAACGCCCTTGACTCTCAGTGTTCTATTGACGACAATTCTCATGGTTTTGGCCACTGTGTAGAACAGTCGACAGACGTATCCTGAATGACATCAATGTTTTTATACTTCTGAATCTAAATCCTCAAAATTATGGACACGTACACATTGATCATCTCAAACTCACATCCTTCAACATCACAGCAGGATTCTTCAAAGCAATAGCGCATCAATAATGCATGATTTGCATCAACATGCACCACTCAAGATGAGTGTTCAAACATTTGCCATTGACTTGTTTTTTTCATAAAAGTTGCTTGGAAGATTTTGAGCGTTGCTACCATTGACGTGACAACAATGTCCAGCAAGTAGGTTGTTAACCAGCCTGAGGCAAACAGACTAGAGAACAGGCCCGACACAATGTCACCTGCCGTCCGCTCCAAGCATTTCAGCTAGGAGAAGATATCACCCTCAGGATCACGGCTCCACACTGAGCAGCTCCTAGGAAGTCACATGCTAGCAACTGTGTCCACTTCACACTTGGTCACTTTCGCGTGAGGTGCTAGTCAGAGACTAACTCCTGGGGCTTAGAACAACCAGTTTCTTCATTGTAATGTTCATTAGTTGGGCAGCTCTGTGAGGAGCATCTAAGACCATATTGTATGATTTGAATGAGGAAACAGCCTGGTACATGTAGTCCTAGGCCTGGCATCTAAGGTGTGTGGGTAGTGGCACTTTTGGGCGTGGCCACTCTACACCACCTCACCAGTTTGCCAATTGGCGCATCCCCTGACTGCCAAGTGGCACATCCCCCTCATGCATGGAGAAATGTCAAGGAGACTTGTGTTGGAAGGTCAAAAACCTTCCTGGTCACATCAAGGCTTGATGGCAGGACCTGTTGTCCCTATGTCCAATGTGCTATCCATTGTGCTACACTACTGGTGTCTTGCTAGGACTTGCATCGCGAAAACAATTTGGGGGACTTACTTCAATGGAGCAGTGCATGTCCAACCTGTCTCCTACATATAATAGTGGCAAAGGGGGCATAAAAGAACAACAATCTCTCCCTTGCACCTCTGGCCACCTGCGGTGGTAATCTTCTTCTGCATGAACTCATAGCTTAGCATTATGTTTGCGTACCTCAGTTTCCATAGTCTTTATTCCTCATCTTCTGCATGCACCATGCTAATTCCTTGAGCGCCTGCAACATGCATGTCGCTTTCCAGTGGCTTTGTCAAGAATTCTGCACGCATTTTCTTGGTTTCAACGTGTTGTAATTCCACGATACCCTTGGTGACAAGGTCACGTGACTAGTGGTACCGAATGTCAATGTGTTTCATACACTGGGAGTTCATGTTGTCCTCTGCCAGAGCGATGGTGCTCTGGTTGTCAATACGGATGACTGTTGCTTTCTCTTGTGGTGCCTTGATCTCATGAAGAAAACTGCAACACCACTGTGTTTCCTTTCACACAAACGAGAGTGCAATGTACTCCGGCCCAACAGCAGAAAGCAAGATGTAGTCCTAAATCGTGCTCGTCCACGAGCCTGCACCACTGTTGAGAAGGCACACAAAGCCTGAGGTGGAATTTTTGTCATCAATTCGCCTTCCCCAGTCAGCGTCACTGTAGCACTTCAATCACAGCAAGTCTGATCCTTCCACACCTGCAAAACCAAAGTCCCACGTGTCGCCTCTTTTTGATATAGTGAAATATCTGATTCATGGCTTGCCAGTGTTCTGGCCCATGGTTGGCCACAAACCTGCTCACCTGACCCACCGTGTAAACGATGTCAGGTTGTGTCCCTACAATTGCATGCATGAGGCTCCCGACGGTGGACTGGAACGAGATGTTTTGCATTTCTCGTAGCTTAACCTCGTTGCTTGGTGATGTGGAGGAGGAGAGCTTGCAATTGCAGGGCATGGGGGTGCTGACGGGTTTGCATTCCTCCATATTATAGTGCTTCAAGATGTCCGTGATGTACTTGGTCTGGTTGAGCTCAATGGTACCTGCTTTGCAGTTGTGGTGGAAGACAATCCCAAGGTAGTATTCGAGAGGACCCATGTCCGTCATCTTGAACATGCTGCTGAGCTGCGTCTTGAGGTCTGCAAGGGCCTCATGAGTGGAAGAGCACATGATCATTTTTCGACATACAATGCCACAACTAGCAAGCCATACTCATCCCCCCGCACATATACATTAGGGTCCTTCTTGCAATGTGCAAAGGAGAGCTCTGCTATGAAGCTTTCCATTTCCTTGTACCAGATCCAAAGGGCCTGTTTTAGCCTGTACAACGCCTTCACCAGCTTGCACACCATACCCTTGGGTGTCCGTGCCGGATAGCAACGGTCTAGAAAACGGGTCCCGACATGGGAGGCCGCCAACCACTCTTGGTATTTCAACCAAGATAGCATATCACCCTCAAATGAGGGATCCACACTTTAGGTTCATTCGGTTTGCAACCTCACGAAGTCCGCATGAAGGTATTTAGTGTCTACCCTTGGTTGGACACTCTGTGAGGAGTCTCAAAGGTAAGAACTGTAAGTGGATGCATGCAAGGTACATTCTTTCATACTTGCAGAGCTTTGTGAATGCTTCTCCTCGCAGTGGCTCTATAATAGCCAACCTCAACCTACATTCCTACTTGGCGCGTCCTAAGACCGTCAAGTGTCATCCTTAAGGTAGGCTCTAGTAAGCTTCCCATAAGCTTCCTGTCCCATTTTGCGCCACAAAGAAAAATGCAACCATCGTGGGGTTTGAGGCTGATGGCACCTGCTGCTCTATCACGCTTGATGGTAATTCCAAGATAGAAGTCAAGAGGACCCATGTCCTTCATCTCTAATGTGCTACTAAGCTGCCTCTTGAGATCCTATAGCAGATACATTAAAGAAGAGCATAGAATCAGGTCATCAATGTACAAGGCATAAAACATAGTACCTTTGTCTCTCTCATGCACAAACATGCAAGGATCATTGTTGCGGTGCATGAAGGACTCCTTGGCCATGAATGTGTCCTGGTACCAAAGTCTTGGCGCTTGTTTTTGTCCATAGAGCGCCTGCACTAATCTGCACACCTTGTCCTTGGGTGCATCGATCCCTCCAGAACCTCCATCAGTACCTCCTTGTCAAGTTTGTTGTCAAAGAGGCTGTCTTGACATCCATCTTGTGGACCTCCATGTTCTAGGTAGCAGCAATGGTTAGCATTGACCGGATGGATGTGAACATCACATATGGAGTAAAAGTCTCATCGTGCTCTGTGCCAAGCCGTTGGGAGAACCCCTTTGCTACCACCGGTGCCTTATACTTGTCTATCTTGCCATCCTGTTTCCTTTTCACTTTGAGCATCCACTTGGACCCCAGAACGTGACCCCCAGCAGGTCTGTCCACCAGCACCCACGTCCCATCCTCCTTGATGGAGCTGATTTCACTGCGAATTGTTTCATCCCACTTCACTTTTTCAGGCCGCGTGAGTGCCTCTGCGACAAACGTCGGCTCCTCTTGAACCAAGAATGAATAGTTGAAGCCTGTCCACCCCTATCTCCGTTGTAATGCTGTCGAGGTACTTTGAGGCGTGAATTGCTCCTTGAACCTGCTGGCTGGTGCTGTTGATGTGGAAGCAAGAGGTTTGGATCGTCGTTGATGATGGAAGAGGCATCCTCGTCATGTTCCAGAGGATCGGACATGTCAAGATTAGAGTCTGATTCCTCCAAGTCATCTTCATGAGCTCCCCTCCATGTTGTAGCACCTATCCCATGTCATTGTGCTGGTGCTTTGTCTCCCTCCTCAAGGAGAGTGAGCCACTCTCTCTGTTTTGGAGTGTTATCAAGTTCGAGAAGCTTTCCCGTACTCGAAGACCTTTCGTGGAAATCCATGTCTTTGCTGTGGATGTCCTTCTTGGCTCCTTGGTCCCACATTTGATAAGCTTTGTGGGCGGTGTCATAACCGATAAAAACACACTTTCGTGTTCTGGCATCAAGATTTCCAGGGCCCTTACCAGCCTGGACTTTGGCAAAGCCTGTGCAACCAAACACCTTGAGATGGGAGGTATCCGGCTTCCTGCCTGACCATGTTTCTTGAGGCTTCATTTGCTAGTGTGTCCAATTCTTCTTGCCTCTCCTTTGTAGAGTTGCTGCAGGTGTGAGGTTCACAACATAGGTAGCCGTACGTGCTGCTTCTGCCCAAAGCCTAGGAGGCAGCTTGGCGTCAAGGAGCATGTACCTTGTCATGCCCAGGATGGTCTGGTTCATCCTCTCTGCTACGCTGTTGCTTTGAGGTAAGTAGGGGGTAGTTTTCTGGTGTTCACTTCCCTACAACTTGAGCCACTCCCTACAGGATTCATACTCTTCCCCATTGTCTGTCATAAATGCCTTCACCTACTTTCCACTCTGTCACCCAACCATAGCAGAAAAGGCCTGCAGATTGTCATTCACCTCATTTTTCTTTTTGTGAAAGTATATCTAGACTTTGCGGCTGTTGACGTTGATGCATGTGAGGAAATATTTTCTGCCTCCATTTGATTGTATGCCAAAGGGGCCACACATTTCAGAGTTGACGAGGTCAAAGGGTGAGAGAGTACGCATGCCATTGCGCTTGAAGGATTTCCTTCTTGCCTTGCTTTGAAGGTATGGCTCACACGTGATCTAGGCTCCCTGTGCCTCATCACCTAGCTCCATCTCATGCACTAGCTCCTGCTTTCCCATGAGCTCCAATGTACGATGAGCACCGTGCCCAAACTGCCTGTGCCATAGATTCTCAAGGGATGTGCACAGGCTATAATGAACATCCCCGGTGGTTGCATTTCCTTGCTGTTTTGTTGCTGAATCGTCTGCTGCCAGTGCTTCCGCTACTCCAACATATCTTTCCTCGTTTGAATCTACATCGCTGATCTCCTCATCATCACTCACGACCAAAGATTCAGCCGTTGAAGTTGTAGTTATGGTCTGCAATATGTAGAGTCCATCAACGCGACGAACCTGTGTGACAACCTTTTTGGGAGAGTAGGAGATGTTGATGTCCTTGGTAGGGACTATCACCGCTTCCTTCCCTGCAAAAACCATTGTCATGCCATTGTCAGTTATCTTAGACACGGAGAGCATGTTGGTTGTGAAAGAGGAAAAGTAGACCACCCCCTCTAGCTTGAGTTCAGAATCTCCACCGTGAACACCCACTGTGACCAACTTGTCACCAATCCTCTCACCGTTGGCAAGTCTGAAGTTCTTCTTGCATGGAGCAAGAGAGATGAAGTCTCTCTTCTCCTAAGTGGTGTGCTCGTTTGTGCCTGAGTCAAGGCCATAGGCTCGTGGCCTGAGTATCGCCCTCCCTCTTTTGGAGTCACAATCAGCCATCAAGCTTGTGGGATCCTTCCCACCATTTCCCCCTCACCATTCATCCCCTTTTCCTACCTCTCTCTTGGGTGCATGGCACTCTCGAGCCCAGTGTCCAGCCTTGCCACAGTTATGGAAGTTTCCTTGGCGCTTTGTACCCCTTCTACTGTTGCTAGTGCTGTTGTTTTCTGTGTACCCAGAGGAGGAGGCATTGCGGAAAGGCAGCGATGTTTGCTTCACTGCTTCTACGACACATGGCTTCATTCCACACATGCTCGGAGATGGTGGTGTAGGAATCTTAATCCTGGGTCCACCCTCCGGTCACCGTTATCATGGGGCCCCATCTTTCCAACAGCGTCATGAAAAAAACCATGGCCTCCATATCGGATTTCAGGTTGCACCCCATGCCTGTGGCTTGTTGCAAGAGCTTCTCAAACTTCTTCATACAGGCAGAGACATCCTCCCCTTCACCAAGCCTCATGTTGATGAGGTTTTGTAGAATATAGAGACGGTTGGCAAGTGAGGAGGACCATAACACCTTGGCAAGTTTGGCATATGCCACTGCTGCAAATGTACAACCACTGATGTGTGAAAGGATTGAGGGTTATACATAGGACACAAGAATGGTGAGAGCCTTCTTGTTGAGTTTGAACCATGCCACAAGGTCACCACCCTCTTCCTTTGGTGCAAGGATAGTTCCATCAAAATATCCTAGCAAATCTCTGTCAGCCATGATGATCTCAAACTGTAACTTCAAGAGCACAAACCTCTCTCCATCAAACTTGAGGATGGGAGAATTATTCCCTAATTCCCGTGTCCCTGCCATCCCTACAACTACAACTGTCACAGCTGCTGCACCTGTTCTAGATACTAATGTACCTGTGTTTCAGGTCCCTTTTGGCTGTTGGTGAGAAGAGGCAACTGCTTCCCTTGTTCACGTTGGTTGTTGCAAGAAGATGTAGGCTCATGTAGGCTGATGTAGGCTGATTTCAGCGCCCAAAGTATAAAGGTGGAGATGTGTCGCATTCCCCTCTTGCTGACGTTGACCTGCAAACAGAGAAGTTGGGCGAGAGAAAAGGCGCTCTCTTTGCTTGTGACGTAGCGGTTGCGTGCATGAAACTTCTCCAACCAGAGGAGTGGGCCCATAATCCTTTGTTAGGTACTGAGCTAACCACCTCTGGCAGTAAAGCTGTGAAACTAAAAACTCACAAAGGTTTTAAGGCCCTTCCTTTGTTTTCATGTGTCATGCACCCCAAACTTAATCAGGCATACACTTCACCTTCAAGAGTGCTAAAGCCTTAGCATTACATCTCAAGAAGAGCTCAAGTTGTCAATACGCAAGAGAGAATCAAGCAAGGTTTAATTGATCAGCATGCAAGACAGGTCCTTTCATAGCTGTCTGTCCAGTCCTAGAAATCAAAAGCACATTCCTGGAAAGTGGCCTGCACCAGCCACATCACCAATAGACTTGCACTGAGGGATTGACACATAATCATCCTAGTATCTAGGTAACAGACCAACCATGTTGCGTCCAAGAAGATGTGGAATTTCTTTCTTGGAATTTTCCATAGTAAACAAGATGTGCATGGGGCCAGGATCAAACTCATGACCTCTCACTTGGCCAAATCAACAAAATGGCCAAGGTAACCACTCACCCACATTGTGTACTCACAGGTCATATCTCACATGAGACAGAGCATAGTTGNCCTTCCTTTGTTTTCATGTGTCATGCACCCCAAACTTAATCAGGCATACACTTCACCTTCAAGAGTGCTAAAGCCTTAGCATTACATCTCAAGAAGAGCTCAAGTTGTCAATACGCAAGAGAGAATCAAGCAAGGTTTAATTGATCAGCATGCAAGACAGGTCCTTTCATAGCTGTCTGTCCAGTCCTAGAAATCAAAAGCACATTCCTGGAAAGTGGCCTGCACCAGCCACATCACCAATAGACTTGCACTGAGGGATTGACACATAATCATCCTAGTATCTAGGTAACAGACCAACCTTGTTGCGTCCAAGAAGATGTGGAATTTCTTTCTTGGAATTTTCCATTGTAAACAAGATGTGCATGGGGCCAGGATCAAACTTATGACCTCTCACTTGGCCAAATCAACAAAATGGCCAAGGTAACCACTCACCCACATTGTGTACTCACAGGTCATATCTCACATGAGACAGAGCATAGTTGAGTCACACCACAATGGATCCAAGGGTCATACCTCCACAAGGGGTACAGAATTCCTGATCCGTCCTATAACATTGAACAAGGGGTAAAAACGTTCAAGAGAAAGAAACTGAACGCCTTTATGTAAAGGTGTTAGGATCAAATGCATGGATGAAGATCCAGTTGGGAGAAGGTGTATGCAAGCTCAATGCACATTCCAAGAAGTGCGTTATGGTTGGGTACGACATGTCACACAAAGCCTCTTGGCTTTGGGAGTGGGCAGCATGCAAGCTCGTGAAGAGCCGCGATGTCGAGTGCGACAAACGCACCCTTGGAAAGGGAGAGCTTCTGGACCGGATCCTTGCTCCCAAGGCAAGAAGGTGGATAGTGTTGCCTGAGTGTAAAGACCAATCACTCGACAACTGGCTCGCTTTCCTAGCAGGTGGTGGGGAATGGGAGAGCAGCTGTTGAGGATGACGCAGCATCTGACATGGATGCGGATACTGAGGCGTCTGGGGCTTGCGATTCTCACTTGGATTCCGACAATTCTTCTGACGACAACGATGACGCACCACCACCTGTGGTAGCACCAGCAGCAGAGCAGCACCCCGCCGTAGACTGTGACCAAAGAAAGAACCTTTGCGATATGAGGACGATTGGATTGACCTTAGCTGGTCATGCATGGCTTAGGGAGAGCCATCCACAGTGGTAGAGGCAATGAGCTGCTCGGACGCTGCCAAGTGAAAGGAGGCAGTGGACAGAAATCTCGTGTCAATTCATGAGAACGGCACATGGGTGCTAGTGGATAGACCCAACAAGGCCCACGTGGTGGGATCCAGTGGGTCCTCTGAGTGAAGAAGAAGCAAGTCAGTAGAATCAAAATACTCAAGGCAAGGTTAGTGGCAAAAGGGTTTTCTCAACGTCCAGGCGAGTACGATGTGATGTTTGCACTCATCATGAACGTTTCCTCCATCCGCTCTCTCCTTGTCATTCCAGCCGTAAAGAACTTGGAGATACACTAGACGGACGTCTGAACACCTTCCCGTTACGGCAAGCTTGACAAAAATTGCTGATGGAGGTGTCCAAAGGAGTCAAAGCTCCCAAGGGCAAGGTGTGCAAGTTGGTGAAAGCGCTATACGGGCTCAAACAGGCCCCACGGATGTGGTACAAAGCAATGGACAGTTTCATGAGTGGTATCTCCTTCGCGCATTTCCAGAATGACCAGAGCATGTACGTGCGTGATGATGGGAGAGGGCTGATGCTCGTTGCACTCTATGTGGATGATCTGATCATCTGCTTATCTTTGGTCGACCTGTTGGATGAGCTCAAGTCTGACCTCAGTAAAGGTTCAAAATGGAGGACATGGGTCCTCTCAAGTACTACCTTGGGATCGTCATCCACCGTAACTGAGTAGCTGGCACCATCAAACTCAACCAAACCAAAAACATCAGTGAGGTAATCAATGGTTATCACATGGGAGACTGCAAACTTGTTAGTGCCCCAATGAAGACTGATGCAAATCTGAAGGCCTCCATGTTGCCAGGCAATGAAGCAAAACAAAGGGAGATGCAAGACATCCCCTACCAGTCCACCGTGGGTAGCATCAAGTATGCCATGGTAGGGACTCGTCCACACATCTGCTATGCTGTGGAACAAGTGAACAGGCTTGTGCCCAACCTAAGGGTACAGCATTGGCAAGAAGTCAAGTGCATCTTGTGCTACCTGCAGAAGACAGTTCACATGGGCCTCATCCTTGAAGGCCAAGAGGGTACGGACCCCCTCCGCCTGAAGTGCTACACCAACACCGACTGCAAAGGAAATCTTGATGACCGGAAATCCACCTCTGGATATGTGTGCATATTGAATGGCACTGCAGTTTCATGGGCCAGCAAGACGCAGGATTGTGTTTCCGTGTCCACGGCTTAGGCGGAGTAAATTGCTATGTCAAAGTTGTGCAAGGAGACTCAGTGCCATGCAGCATGCTTGGAAAAAGGACAGTGCCATAGAAAGACACCACGGCCGTACACGTGGACAACATGAGCGCCATCTTCATGGCTAAAGATGAGATCATCTCTCAGTGAACAAAGCACATCGATACACGTTACCACTACTCACATGACCTATTCATGAAGAACTTGGTGGACTTCCAGCGGTGTGGAAACAAGAGCATCTTTGCTGATTGCATGACCAAGCGGCTGGAGACCGATTTGCACTATGTAGGCATTCGTGGTTTTGGCATGAGGGGTAAATAAAAGGAAGGGTGAGCCACAAGGCATTGATGGAGCCCTGTGAACAAAAAATGGACAGAAGTGCAAGGGAGAGACTTGTTGAATGGTATGCACCTTTTCCACTGGCTGGCTGAGTGGCTGGCCGGCTGTACGGACAGACAAGGCATGCACTGCCATATGGAGTACGTCCCCTTGGTCTGTTCTTAGATGGGTCAGGAATGCACTGCCCGTAATGGACATGTCCCATGAAGATCATCATAGGAGACACACCTTTGTGGCATAGTTGGAACAGGTACTGAATCTCATGGGTCGCGGATTCAAACCCTGTGAATGCTGCAGTTTTATTTGTGGCCCAAAACGGGATAGGAATGTTATAGGAAGCTTACTAAAGCTTGCCTTGAGGATGACACTTGGCGGTCTCAGGACGCGCCAAGGAGGACTGTAGGTTAAGGTTGGATCCTCCGGAGCTACTTAGAGTAGAAGTATTAGCATAGCTCTGTAAGTATAAAAGCATGTACCTTGCATGCATCCATTTATAGTTCTTGCCTTTGAGACTACTCCCAGAGTGTCCACCCAAGGGTAGAAACTAAAGACCTTCATGCGGACTTTGTGAGGTTGCAAACTGAATGAACCTAAAGTGCGGGTCCCTCGTTTGAGGGTGATATGTTTTCTTGACTGCAATACCAAGAGCGGTTGGCAGCCTCCCATGTTGGGACCCGTTTTGTAGACCCGTTGCTATCCGGTCATGGACATGACAGACGTCAGTGTAGCGGATGCGAGTGCTCTTGCAAGAGCACACAGGTGTGAAACACACGTGTAGCATGAGATGATGGAGTACAGGAGACAGAGGGAATGAAATGAGTGAATTCATGTCATCCACGTCACACGCACTCAACACTATAGCACGAGTGTCGAAAGCTTTCAATTTGGTAGATGGAGATGAGTTCTCAACAATGAGATCCATCTTGGTGCAAGCACGGACCAAGAGCAAGTTTAACTCAAGAGCATAGACAGAGAGAATGAAAAAATGTACAATGGACCAGACAGATCATCAATGTGCATAAGCCCAACAACCTGGAAGTTTAGGATCTGACCTGATCCTGTGCGGAAAGACTGACTAGACACAACAGAACCACAGATCAAATATTCAGTGCGACGACAAGTNCTTGATGAACCAGGTGGCACTTGTCTCACGACCTGTCGTCGTTGCTGAGCAACGTGCAACAAAGGACTCAACCTCTGTTGGACGCTCATCAGAGGGCTCTGGACAACAACACACAAGATGATAATGGGACTCGTCAATCCAAGCAGCAGTGTCGGGCCTGGAATCATCCTCATCATGCACAGATTGAGTCTCCCCACATGAATCTCGATGAGCAAAGAACACCACAGGACAGACTGACTACGGACCACTTGGTTGTGTCAACACACTAGCACCTAATTGAATGTGGGGCACCAACAGTTCATGAAGCTCCAGGATGGTGCCATCCCAAGGAACCTGGTCACTGAAAGTGGTTGAGGAAGACAGTGTCTAAGAATTTAACGTTGNTGTTGCATGAATATCCTGCGTGGTACTGAAGGCTGTCCATTTTTTTGTGCATTACTTGGGTCCCAAGTGTGATTATGCTTCAGTCAAGGGGTTGCTGGCATGCTTTGTAAGGGACACCTCCACAGTTGTACCAGATAGACCGTCCACTGGCACCACTTGAAGATGTAGTCTGTTTCTGCCTCTTACCACACCTGTTCTCCCCCTTTTTTTCCTCAATGGCTACAGGAACACCCTTGGTCAGGACAAGCTGGGGATATGGAGAGGATGAGAGAGAGGGAGAGAGAGAGGGAGAGAGAGAGAGAGAGAGAGAGAGAGAGAGAGAAAGAGAGAAAGAAAGAGAGAGAGAGAGGGAGGGGGGGTTGATTCATAAAGAGAGTCACTGTGATTATTGCAACGAGCGGGCTGGAATAGTGTGCCTATGCTGCTTCCTTTGTCACTTTCTTCTCAACGTGGTAGCGCTTGGTCCAAAAGAGGAGCTGGAGATGAGCAGAATGGTCCTCAAGGGCGACGCCGTCGAAGCCCAAGAACATGACACAATGGTTCATTTGGGCTTCAACACAGCTTCATGCCTCCGCCGGTCCCAAGGTGAGTCTAGATCCAAACGTCATCCAGCCAATAATCAGCTTTGAGCTTGGACACCAACTGTTGAAGGGTGTTGAACTCAGCCAGGTGATGTGCCCTTTCTGTATGCATCTTTACTGAGCCAGCAGCAAATCCGGTCACAGCAGCAGGCCAGTGGCTGCCAGTAGCTCTTGATGTAGCAGGACAATGGCTACCAAGTTTATTACAGCTACATGGCAGTCATGGCTGCACTACTCTCATTCCAGAAACAGCAAAAGCGATGGCCTCGCCACTGCTCACATGTCACACTAGCTTCACTGCCCTTGACCGAGCCCGTGCCCACTTCACCAAATACAGCTTCAGAGCATGAATATCTTGCCAATGAACTCACGTATCATGAAGAGCATCTGGAGCACAAGCTGCTGATCAAAAGTTGTCACCGCAGTCCAGATTACATGCCACAAGAGGAGTACAATCAGGGGAGGTGGAGAACGAGCATGTCTGCTGCATAACGTCAGAAAATTCACCATGTCACCAAAATTCACCTCCTTAAACGCCAATGTTTCCCAAGAAACAAAGAGGCCAGGAACATGTAAGCTCACCCATTTCTCACAGGACCGATCGGTCGCATCACCATGCAGCAAACGGCGGTGCTACCACCACTCTATTGCCCGACACTGCCACATCATCTCCACGAGCTCTCTAGTGTGCTGCTTCATCTACATCAGGTCTACATTCCGACATGTTCTCTACATGTGGGGCGGTACATGACTCAAGTGTCACTGCAGCATACACCTTTGCAGCCACAACATGTGCTGCGCATACGGTAGCTAAGAATACAATAGGTTATGCCACTGGTTCCTGCACTTCTGTAGCTCTCTCCTTCAGGTCCATATCTATAGCCGCTGTCATGTAGCTACACAGATCTTTGTAGAAGAAGATTCTATTGCAGCAGCTGCTGCATTTGCTGCCTCTACCCCGCATCAAGAGTAGAATCCATCCATGCTTATAGAGCTTTGGAAACATCTTCTGCATCTACCTCCCAGACTTCATATTACATCATCACCCTGGACTCGACAACAACTGCCATCTCTTCGCTTTGAGTAGTCACACTGACAAGAATTATGTGCCTGCTTGTCTTGTGCACATCAACAATTCTTGTGATTGGCACATCATTATTTGCTGTTGAAAAAAATTGCCCCTCCGCATGCCCAAGTGCGGCGCCGGGAGGCGCCGATGAGCCGCCTGAAAGTGGAAACGCTGCTCCGGCGGATCTGGTGACTCAACGATAACTCAGATCTTAAAATTGAGGATTGCAACTAAAATTTGACGATTTGCTCAATCCAATGAAATTTATTTCGCCGGAATCTGATAAGTATTAAGGGATATATGGCCTTCCAAAGTTGGGGTATGCGCAGCGGCTCTGGGACCCGGCTGCGACTCGAAATCCGGTCGATAATCGACAGGACCGAGTAACAAAAACACCATCTGGAGAAATTGCTCCGATAGGCCTGCCGAGGCGTCCGGTGGATGATCCGCCTGATCAGGTGGATCATCCACCGGATCCAGTAGTGCAGGTTGTTACTGAGGGACTTAGCCAAAAACCTGGCTCAACGTGCGAAACACAGTAGTACGTTTTGTTACTCGGGGACTTCGTCAATATTGTGACTGCAGGTCCATGGACAGGTTTCGAACCTCGTCACACCCCATCACCAAACACGACCCAAAAGTGGGTAGGGTGCGTGGAAACAGTGCAGGGGACTCCCACACCATGTGCAATGGGATATGCGCCTTGGGAAAGGCGCCTCGCACGTGAACAAAGGCGCCACGGCGAGTGGCGGTGTCAGGCTTCTGTGGTGGGTGAGACCTGTGCTTCGGCAAGCATAACTTGAGCTACGCTTGGCCAAATCGCATGCGGTTTGGTCCGTTGGAAAGCTCATGACTAGCCCTATAACTGTTGTGATCATGTCTATGTTAACANTGCGACTCGAAATCCGGTCGATAATCGACAGGACCGAGTAACAAAAACACCATCTGGAGAAATTGCTCCGATAGGCCTGCCGAGGCGTCCGGTGGATGATCCGCCTGATCAGGTGGATCATCCACCGGATCCAGTAGTGCAGGTTGTTACTGAGGGACTTAGCCAAAAACCTGGCTCAACGTGCGAAACACAGTAGTACGTTTTGTTACTCGGGGACTTCGTCAATATTGTGACTGCAGGTCCATGGACAGGTTTCGAACCTCGTCACACCCCATCACCAAACACGACCCAAAAGTGGGTAGGGTGCGTGGAAACAGTACAGGGGACTCCCACACCATGTGCAATGGGATATGCGCCTTGGGAAAAGGCGCCTCGCACGTGAACAAAGGCGCCACGGCGAGTGGCGGTGTCAGGCTTCTGTGGTGGGTGAGACCTGTGCTTTGGCAAGCATAACTTGAGCTACGCTTGGCCGAATCGCACGCGGTTTGGTCCGTTGGAAAGCTCATGACTAGCCCTATAAATGTTGTGATCATGTCTATGTTAAAAAAACAACGCAAAATGACGTTTTTCCCTTCGCAAACAGACTGTTTCTAAATTCCTACTCACATAGCGTGAGGCGACCAGATTGCACACGCTCAGTCTCAAGTTCATCCAAAACAGTACATGTGAACCACTAGAGACAATCAGACAAACGTCGGGACCGCACCACGCAGATCTCATCCTGACAAAGGGTTACGGGCCCACAGGTCTGAATGCCTCCAACATTCACGTCTTCCGCAGCGCACGGGATTGTCATCTTGGACGTCGACGTGAAGTTCCGAGAACTCGTCGGAGTAGCAGCTGCACACATGGAGCAGAAGGAGACGCAGCCGATTCAGAAGTATGCGGGCGGCCCGGGCTTCGGGCTCTAGAGGTGGTAGTTTGAGCTGCACCTCTCGCATAAGGGGCTGCTGGACGTCATGTTGGGAGAGGAGGTACTCACAGAGGCGACTGCTACAGACGCGGAGAAGCAGGCCTTCGAAAAGAAGAACACAGAGGCGCTCATGCTTCTGGTGTCCGAGACGGCCGAGTCGCAGTGGCGCTACTTCCAGGGCTGCAAGCTGGCAGCCAAAGCTTGGCAAAAGCTCTGTGCCATCCACCAATCCAAGTCACTGGCGAATAAAATCTTTGCAATGAAGCAACTCCTTACGGTGAGAATCGAGGAGGGAGATGATGTCATCTCCGCCATGCAGCAGATCAAGTCGCTTGCCTCGCCATGCAAGAATGTGGGGCAGAAGAGTGACACGCAGTTGCAGGCGATGGTCCTCCTCATGGCCCTACCTGACAGTTGGGACCCACTCATCACCGTCCTTGGAGGATGGTTGGAGGACAAGCTTACCTACGGCGCGGTCGCAGAGTACATCCGCAACGAGGTGTAGCGCCGGAGCTGCAGGGAGTCCTCGTCTTCCTCATTGGCCCTCGTCATCAAAACGCGTGGTGGCGGAAGCGGGGGGCGAGGAAGTGGCGGAAAGGGCGGCAGCAAGAAGGGCGCCAAGAAAGGTGCGTGTCGCGATTGCGGCAAAGAGGGCCATTGGGTCTGTGAGTGCCCGGAGGAGGCGAAGACCGGGGGCAAAAACAGCAAGGGCAGGTCGCTCCTCAACGGAAACAAGAACCACTTCCTCAAGAAGGCCAACAGGCGGTGCCTGGATTTCGGGGCCGAGGAGCACACCCAAGTCGAGAAGGTGGGGTTCGTCACCTACGAGAAGTCCTCCCAGTCAATGGTGGTCGCAAACAACAAAGTCGAGCCGGCGGCCGGCCAAGGCGACGTGGAGGTGGAAGTCGTGGTGGGTGGTAAGACGGAGTTGTGCACAATCCGTTATGTGCAGCACGTCTCCGGCCTGGCTGACATTTTGAGTGTCAGCCGCTTGACGGACAATGGATATGAGGTGCTCTTCCACAGGAAAAGCGCAGTGGTACGCATCGACGGGGACAGTGAGGTCGTGCTGGAGGCAAAGTGCGAGGGCGGTCTCTACATCGTGGAGACGAAGGTGGTCCCCGTGGCATCGGATGCAGTAGACTCGGAGGAGTGCATTGTCAACATGGCCAAGGGAGGAAGCGCTGATCTGGAGCTCTGGCACCGACGGTTGGGGCATTCGGTGCCCGTAACCGTTAAAGAGATGGCGAAGCGCGACGTGGTGTGCGGCCTTGTCATCGACGGTATAGACGCGGCAGCACATGCAACAGCGCACAAAAAGTGTGAACCTTGCATTTTGGGCAAGGCGCGGCACAAGCCGTTCAATGAGAACTAGGCTCGCGCAAAGGACCTGCTGGAGGTCATGCACAGCGACGTGTGTGGACCATTCAAAACGCCGTCAAACAGCGGCTTGAGATACTTCGTCACCTTCATTGACGACTACAACAAAAAACTCTACATGTACTTCATCAAGCAGAAGGGCGAGGTCCTAGACCGGCTGAAGGAGTACGTCGCAGCGGTAGAGAGGCAGACTGGCCGAAAGGTCAGATCGCTACGCAGCGACAATGGCGGAGAGTACGTGGGTTGCAGTGGGTGGATGAAGCAGCAGGGCATCAAGTAATAAACCCACTATGCCGTACTCGCAACAGTCCAACGGAGTGGCGGAGCGGGCGAACCAGACGCTACTCAACATGGTGCGGACCATGCTTGTGGATGCGGGGTTGCCGCGAGGGTTCTGGGCGGAGGCTATGCGTACAGCAAGCTACACCATCAACCTCACCCCAACAGCGGTGCTGAAGGGTAAGGGCGGCTGGAAGACGTCGCAAGAGGTTTGGAGCGGGCGCAAGCCAAACGCGGCCCACCTGAAGGTGTTCGGGTGTAAGGCGCACGCGATGGTGCAGGCGGCGCAACGACGCAACAGCAAGCTGGAACCGAAGGCGAAGCTGTGCTTGTTCCTCAGCTACGAGAGTGCGCAAAAGGCATACCGGCTCTGGGACCTGCGCACGCAAGAGATTTCCCACAGTCGTGACGTCGGGTTCGACAAGCAGCAAAGCTTCAACAGCAACAGCAACAACATGAGCATCGGGAATACTCCAAAACAGGGGGAGTGGTTCCAGCTCCTTGACTACAAGGAGGAGCCGGCGGACGCGGAGGTCAATGATGTGGCGTCGGAGCGCGGTGGTGCAGCTTGTGCAGCAGCCAACGCTGAGGACTTTGACAAGGATGTAGCTGGACTGGAGATCCGGCGGAATGATCCGTCAATGGAGGAACCGCGGGTGCCAAAGCGCACACTCCCGGTAGAGTTCACGTCGGGCATCGGAGAAAAATCCTCTGGACGCGCCGCCCATCCGGTTGATGGTTCACCGGAGCAGGAAGGATCCTCGGGGAGCCGTCCGGTCGATGATTCACCGGAGCGGGCTGAGTCGAAAGGATCGCAGCAGAGTGACGAGACGTCGCCAAGACTGCCGCGCCACAGCGGAAGGCAGCGGAGAGCAGGGAAGCGTTTCGACGAAGGCACCGGTTGATGGATCGGCATGACGCAGTGCATGCTGGCTGCATCAACGGAACCGACAACTGTGCAAGAGGCGCTTGCGCGGCTTGAGGGGGAGCAATGGGACACCGCCATCAAGTCAGAGTTGGCGTCCATTGCTAAAATGACACGTGGCAGCTGGTTGACAGGCCGAAAGACGCAAGGTCATCGGCTCCAAGTGGGTCTTCAAGACCAAGTTCATGAAGGAAGGAGTGGTTGACAAGTACAAGGCGCGGCTCGTGGCGAAGGGGTACGCACAGCATAAGGGCAAACAGTACGATGAGACATTCGCCCCCGTCGCCAAGTTCACAAGCATCCACGCTATCCTTGCGGTGGCGGCCGCGAAGGACATGGAGCTCCACCAGATGGACGTAAAGACCGCCTTCCTCAACGGCATCATCGACAAAAAAAACTACATGGAGATGCCAGAGGGGGTGGAGGCGCCGGAGGGCAAGGTGTGCAAGCTGCGGAAGTCCTTGTACGGGCTAAAACAATCGCCTCGATGCTGGTACCTGTAGATGGACAGCTTCATGGCACAACTCGGCTTCAAGCGCTGTGAGGCGGATCACATTATGTACGTGCGGCGCAACAAGAAGCTCCATCGGATTGTCGCACTGTACGTGGACAATCTGATCTTGTGCTCCTCAAACCTGCCAAAAGAGCAGCTGAGCAATAGGTTCCAGATGTCGGACATGGGGGAGCTGGAGTTCTACCTCGGGGTGAGCATTACGCAGAACCGGAGGGCGCGCACGCTTGAGCTGCGGCAGGCCAAATACGTGGCCAAGGTGTTGAAGCGGTACGGCATGGAGGACTGCAAAGCAGTGTGCAGTCCTATCTCCACAAACTGTGAACTAAGTGCGGCAATGGCGCCGCAAATAAAAGAAGAGCGGGAGGATATGGCAGGGGTGCCTCACCAATCGACGGTGGGCAGCCTCATGTACGCCATGGTGGCGACTCGACCGGACCTGGCCTACGCGGTGGGCCAAGTGAGCAGGTACGTGGCCGATCCAGGGCCACTACACTGGCAGGCGGTCAAGCGCATCCTCCGCTACCTGCAAGCGACGCAGCACGCGCGCCTGAGGTTC
>SZWC01022735.1:0-12759 GCA_023375785.1 Penium margaritaceum
GGAGCAAGGAAAAGAACGCTGTAGCAAGCCGGAGAACGGTGGAGCAAGCAAGAGAACGGTGGAGTAAGCTAGAGAACGGTAGAGAGAAGCCAGAGGAAGGTTGAACACGCCAGTAAAAGATGGAGCAGACCAGAGAACGGTGGAGCAAGTTAGAGAATGTTGGAGAAAGCCAGACAATGGTGGAGCAAGCCAGAGAACGCTGGAGCAAGCCAAAAAAAGGTAAAGCAAGCCAGAGAACGGTGGAACAAGCCAGAGAACGGTGGGGGAAGTCGGAGAACGGTGGAGCAACCCAGAGAACAGTTGAGCAAGCCTGAGAACGTTTGAGCAAGCAAGAGAACGGTGGAGCAAGGCAGAGAACGGAGGAGCAGGCCCGGGAACGGTGGAGCAGACCAAAGAATGGTGGAGCATGCCAGAGAACAGTGGAGCAAGTCAGAGAACCCTGGAGCAAGCCAGAGAATGGTGGAGGATGCGAGAGAACGGTGGAGCAAGCCAGAGAAAGGTGGAGCAAGCCAGAGAAGGGTGGAGAAAGCCAGAGATTGGTGGTGCAAGCCAGAAAACTGTGGAGCAAGCCAGAGAACGGTGGAGCAAACCAGAGAAAGGTGGAGCAAGCCAGAGAACAGTGGAGCAAGCCAGAGAACAATGGAGCAAGCCAGAGAGATGTGAGCAAGGCAGAGAATGGTGAAGCAAACCAGAGAACGGTGGAGCAAGCAAGAGAAGGGTTAAGCAAGCCAGAGAACGGTGGAGCAAGCCAAAGAAAGTTGGAACAAGCTAGTGAAATGTGAAGCAAGCCAGAGAAAGATGGAGCAAGCCAGAGAACAGTGAAGCATGTCAGAGAACGGTGGAGCAAGCCAAAAAACGGTGGAGCAAGTCGGAGAATGGTGGAGCAAGCCAGAGAACGGTGGAGCAAACCACAGAACGTTGGAGCAAGCAAGAGAACAGAGGAGCAAGCCAAAGAACGATGGAGCAAGCAAGAGAAAGGTTGTACAAGCCAGGGGAAGGTGGAGCAAGCTATTGGAAGGTGGAGCCAGCCAGAGAAAGGTGGAGCAAGCCAGAGAATGGTGAAGCAAGTCAGAGAAGGGAGAAGCAAGCCCAAAAATGGTGGAGCAAGCCAAAGAAAGGTGGAGCAAGCCAGAGAAAGGTGGAGCAAACCAGAGAAAGGTGGAGCAAGCTTGGGAACCATGGAGCAAGGCAGAGTAAGTTCGAGCAATCCAGAGAAAGGTGGAGCAAGCCAGAGAAATATGGAGCACGCCTGAGAAAGGGGGAGCAAGCAAGAGAAAGGTGGAGCAAACCAGAGAACAATTGAGCAAGTCAGAGAACAGTGGAGCAAGCCATAGAACGTTGGAGCAAGCTAGAGAACGGTGGAGCAAGCCATAGAAAGGTGGAGCAAGCCAATGGAAGGTGGAGCAAGCCAAAGAACGTTGGAGCAAGTCAGAGAACCGTGGAGCAAGTCCCAGAATGATGGAGCAAGCTAGAGAACGGTGGAGCATGCCAGAGAATGTTGGAGCAAGTCAGAGAACAGTGGAGCAAGCCAGAGAACGGTGGAGCAAGCCAGAAAATTCTGGAGCAAGCCAGAGAACGGTAGAGCAAGCCAGAGAACGTTGGAGCAAGCTAGAGATCGATGGAGCAAGCCAGAGAATGGTGGAGCAAGCTAGAGAATGATGGAGCAAGCAAGAGAATGGTGGAGCAAGCCAGAGAACGGTGAAGCAAGCAAGAGAGCGGCGGAGCAAGCCATTGATTGGTGGAGCTAGCCAAAGAATAGTGGAGTAAGCCAGAGAAAGGTGGAGCAAGCCAGAGAACGGTGGAGCAAGCCAGAGAACGGCGGAGCAAGCGAGAGAACGGCGGAGGAAGCCAGAGAACGGTGGAGCAAGCCAAAGGACGGTGGAGCAAGCCACACAACAGTGAAGCATGTCAGAAAATGGTGGAGCAAGCCAGAGATTGCCAGAGCAAGTCAGAGAACGGTGGAGAAAGGCAGAGAACGGTGGAGCAAGCCAAAGAACGGTGGAGCAAGCAAGAGAACGGTGTAGCAAGACAGAGAAATTGGATCAAGCTAGAGCAAGGTGGAGCAAGCCAGAGAACGGTGGAGAAAGGCAGAGAACGGTGGAGCAAGCCAAAGAACGGTGGAGCAAGCAAGAGAACGGTGTAGCAAGACAGAGAAATTGGATCAAGCTAGAGCAAGGTGGAGCAAGCCAGTGAACAGTTGTGCAAGACAGAAATTGGTGGAGCAAGCAATAGAACGTTGGAGCCAGCCAGATAACGGTGGAGCAATCCAGAGAACACTGGAGCAAGCTTGAGAATGGTGAAGCTAGTCCGAGAACGCTGGAGCAAGCCAGAGAACGGTGGAGCAAGCCAGAGAACGGTGGAGCAAGTAAGAGAACAGTGGAGCAAGCCAGAGAACGGTGGAGGAAGCCGGAGAAATATGGAACAGGCCAGAGAAAGGTGGAGCAAACTACAGAATGGTGAAGCAAGTCAGACAACAGTGGAGCAAGCCAGAGAACGGTGGAGGAAGCCGGAGAAATATGGAACAGGCCAGAGAAAGGTGGAGCAAACTACAGAATGGTGAAGCAAGTCAGACAACAGTGGAGCAAGCCGGAGAATGTTGGAGCAAGTGAGAAGAATGGTGGAGCAAGCCAGAGAACGGTGGAGCAAGCAAGAGAATGGTGGATCAAGTAAGAGAATGGTGGAGCAAGCTAGAGAACTGTGGAGCAAGCTAGAGAAGGGTGGAGCAAGCTAGGGAATGGTGGAGCAAGCCAGAGAAAGGTGGAGTAATCTAGAGAAATTTTGTGCAAGCCAGGAAAAGGTGGAGCAGGCCAGAGAATGGTGGAGCGGGCCAGAGAACGGTGGAGCAAGCTAGAGAAAGGTGGTGCAAGCTGGCGAAAGGTAGAGCAAGCCCGAGAACGGTAGAACCAGCCTAAGAAAGGTGGATCAAGCCAGAGAACGGTGGAGAAAGCCAGAGAACGGTGGTGCAAGCCAAAAAATGGTGAAGCAATTCAGATAATGGTGGAGCAAGCCAGAGAACGGTGGAGCAATCCTGAGAACACTGGAGTAAGTAAGAGAAAGGTGGAGTAAGTCAGAGAACGTTGGAGCAAGCCAGACAATGGTGGAGCAAGCAAGAGAACGGTAGAGCAAACCTGATTATGGTGGAGGAAGCCAGAGAAAGGTGGAGCAAGTCAGAGGACAGTGGAGAAAGTCAGAGAACGGTGGAGCAAGCAAGAGAGCGATGGAGGAAGCCAGAGAACGATGGAGAGAGCTAGAGAACAGTGGAGCAAGCTAGAGAACTGTGGAGCAAGCCAGAGAACGGTGGAGCAAGCTAGAGAGCATGGAGCAAGCCAGAGATTGGTGGAGCAAGCCAGAGAATGGTGGAGCAACCCAGAGAACGGTGGTGCAAGCCAGAGAGCGGTGGAGCAAGCCAGAGAACGATGGAGCAAGCCACAGATCAGTGGAGCTAGCTAGAGAACGGTGGAGCAAGCCAAAGAAAGGTGGAGCAAGCGAGAGAAAGGTGGACCAAGCCAGGAAATGGTGGAGCAAGCCAGAGAACGGTGGAGTTAAGCAGAGAATGGTGGAGCAAGCTGGAGAACGGTGGAGCATGTCGAAGAATGGTGGAGCAAGCCAGACAACGGTAGAGCAAGCAGGAGAATGGTGGAGCAAGCCAGAGAATAGCGGAGCAAGCCAGAGAACGGTGGAGTAAGCCATAGAACGGTGGAGCAAGCCAGAGAACGGTGGAGCAAGTCAGAGAAGGGTGGAGCAAGTCAGAGAACAGTAGAGCAAGCCAGAGAACGGCGGAGCAAGGCAGAGAACGGCGGAGCAAGAAAGAGAACGGTGGAGCAAGCGAGAGAATGGTGGAGCAAGCCATAGATCTGTGGAGCAAGGCAGGGAACAGTGGAGCAAGCCAGAGAACGGTGGAGAAAGCCAGAGAATGGTGGCGCAAGCCAGACAACAGTGGAGCAGGCCAGAGATCGGTGGAGCAAGCCATAGAACGGTGGAGCAAGTCAGAGAATGGATTAAGCCACAGAATTGTGGAGCAAGCCAGAGAACAGTGGAGCAAGCCAGAGAACGGTGGAGCAAATCAGAGAACGATGGTGCAAGTCAGAGTACGGTGGAGATGGCCAGAGAACGGTGGAACAAGCCAGAGCACGGTGGAGCAAGCCAAAGAATGGTGGAGCAAGCCAGAGAACGGTGGAGCAAATCAGAGAACGATGGTGCAAGTCAGAGTACGGTGGAGATGGCCAGAGAACGGTGGAACAAGCCAGAGCACGGTGGAGCAAGCCAAAGAATGGTGGAGCAAGCCAGAGAACGGTGGAGCAAATCAGAGAACGATGGTGCAAGTCAGAGTACGGTGGAGATGGCCAGAGAACGGTGGAACAAGCCAGAGCACGGTGGAGCAAGCCAAAGAATGGTGGAGCAAGCCAGAGAACGGTGGAGCAAATCAGAGAACGATGGTGCAAGTCAGAGTACGGTGGAGATGGCCAGAGAACGGTGGAACAAGCCAGAGCACGGTGGAGCAAGCCAAAGAATGGTGGAGCAAGCCAGAGAACGGTGGAGCAAATCAGAGAACGATGGTGCAAGTCAGAGTACGGTGGAGATGGCCAGAGAACGGTGGAACAAGCCAGAGCACGGTGGAGCAAGCCAAAGAATGGTGGAGCAAGCCAGAGAACGGTGGAGCAAATCAGAGAACGATGGTGCAAGTCAGAGTACGGTGGAGATGGCCAGAGAACGGTGGAACAAGCCAGAGCACGGTGGAGCAAGCCAAAGAATGGTGGAGCAAGCCAGAGAACGGTGGAGCAAATCAGAGAACGATGGTGCAAGTCAGAGTACGGTGGAGATGGCCAGAGAACGGTGGAACAAGCCAGAGCACGGTGGAGCAAGCCAAAGAATGGTGGAGCAAGCCAGAGAACGGTGGAGCAAATCAGAGAACGATGGTGCAAGTCAGAGTACGGTGGAGATGGCCAGAGAACGGTGGAACAAGCCAGAGCACGGTGGAGCAAGCCAAAGAATGGTGGAGCAAGCCAGAGAACGGTGGAGCAAATCAGAGAACGATGGTGCAAGTCAGAGTACGGTGGAGATGGCCAGAGAACGGTGGAACAAGCCAGAGCACGGTGGAGCAAGCCAAAGAATGGTGGAGCAAGCCAGAGAACGGTGGAGCAAATCAGAGAACGATGGTGCAAGTCAGAGTACGGTGGAGATGGCCAGAGAACGGTGGAACAAGCCAGAGCACGGTGGAGCAAGCCAAAGAATGGTGGAGCAAGCCAGAGAACGGTGGAGCAAATCAGAGAACGATGGTGCAAGTCAGAGTACGGTGGAGATGGCCAGAGAACGGTGGAACAAGCCAGAGCACGGTGGAGCAAGCCAAAGAATGGTGGAGCAAGCCAGAGAACGGTGGAGCAAATCAGAGAACGATGGTGCAAGTCAGAGTACGGTGGAGATGGCCAGAGAACGGTGGAACAAGCCAGAGCACGGTGGAGCAAGCCAAAGAATGGTGGAGCAAGCCAGAGAACGGTGGAGCAAATCAGAGAACGATGGTGCAAGTCAGAGTACGGTGGAGATGGCCAGAGAACGGTGGAACAAGCCAGAGCACGGTGGAGCAAGCCAAAGAATGGTGGAGCAAGCCAGAGAACGGTGGAGCAAGCTAGAGAATGGTGGAGCGCGCCAGAGAACGGTGGAGCAAGCCAAAGAAAGGTGGAGCAAGCCAGAGAAAGGCGGAGCAATCTAGAGAACGGTGGAGCAAGCCAGAAAACCATGATGCTAGCCAAATAATGGTGGAGCAAGCCAGAAAACAATGGAGCAAGCCAGAGAAAGGTGGAGCAAGTTCGAGAACGGTGGAGCAAGCCATAGAACAGTGGAGCAAGTTCGAGAACGGTGGAGCAAGCCAGAGAACCGTGGAGCAAGCAAGAGAACGGTGGAGTTAGGCAGAGAACCGTGGCGCAAGCCAGGGAACGGCGGAACAAGCCAGAGAATGGTGGAGCAAGCCATAGTATAGTGGAGCAAGCTAGAGAACGGTGGAGCAAGCCAGAGAACAGTGGAGCAAGCCAGAGAACGGTGCAACAAGCCAGAGAACGGTGGAGCAAGCCAGAGTACGGTGAAGGAACCCAGAGAACGATGGAGCAAGCCAGAGAACTGTGGAGTAAGTCAAAGATTGGTTGCGCAAGCAAGAGAACAGTGGAGCAAGCCAGAAAATGGTGGAGCAATCCAGAAAATGGTGGAGCAAGCCAGTGAACCGTGGAGCAAGACAGAGAATGGTGGAGCAAGCAAGAGAATTGTGGAGCAAGCCAGAGAACGGTGGAGCAAGCCAGAGAAAGGTGAAGCAAGCCAGAGGAAGGTTGAGCGAGCCAAAGAAAGGTGGAGCAAGCCAGAGAAACGCAGAACAGGAAAATAGTGGATACATCCAGCGAACGGTGGTGCAAGCCAAAGAACAGAGGAGCAAGCAAGAGAACGGTGGAGCAAGCAAGAGAACGGTGGAGGAAGCCAGAGAATAGTGGAACAGGCTAGAGAAAGGTGGAGCAACTCAGAGAACGGTGGAGCAAGTCAGAGAATGGTGGAGTAAGCCAGAGAACAATGGAGCAAGCCAGAAAACGGTAGAGCGAGCTAGAGAATCGTGCAGCAAGCCAGAGAGCGGTGGAGCAAGCCAGAGAACGGTGGAGCAAGCTAGAGAACGGTGGAGCAAGCCAGAGAACGGTGGAGCAAGCTAGAGAACGGTGGAGCAAGCCAGAGAACGGTGGAGCAAGCTAGAGAACGGTGGAGCAAGCCAGAGAACGGTGGAGCAAGCTAGAGAACGGTGGAGCAAGCCAGAGAACGGTGGAGCAAGCTAGAGAACGGTGGAGCAAGCCAGAGAACGGTGGAGCAAGCTAGAGAACGGTGGAGCAAGCCAGAGAACGGTGGAGCAAGCTAGAGAACGGTGGAGCAAGCCAGAGAACGGTGGAGCAAGCTAGAGAACGGTGGAGCAAGCCAGAGAACGGTGGAGCAAGCTAGAGAACGGTGGAGCAAGCCAGAGAACGGTGGAGCAAGCTAGAGAACGGTGGAGCAAGCCAGAGAACGGTGGAGCAAGCTAGAGAACGGTGGAGCAAGCCAGAGAACGGTGGAGCAAGCTAGAGAACGGTGGAGCAAGCCAGAGAACGGTGGAGCAAGCTAGAGAACGGTGGAGCAAGCCAGAGAACGGTGGAGCAAGCTAGAGAACGGTGGAGCAAGCCAGAGAACGGTGGAGCAAGCTAGAGAACGGTGGAGCAAGCCAGAGAACGGTGGAGCAAGCTAGAGAACGGTGGAGCAAGCCAGAGAACGGTGGAGCAAGCTAGAGAACGGTGGAGCAAGCCAGAGAACGGTGGAGCAAGCTAGAGAACGGTGGAGCAAGCCAGAGAACGGTGGAGCAAGCTAGAGAACGGTGGAGCAAGCCAGAGAACGGTGGAGCAAGCTAGAGAACGGTGGAGCAAGCCAGAGAACGGTGGAGCAAGCTAGAGAACGGTGGAGCAAGCCAGAGAACGGTGGAGCAAGCTAGAGAACGGTGGAGCAAGCCAGAGAACGGTGGAGCAAGCTAGAGAACGGTGGAGCAAGCCAGAGAACGGTGGAGCAAGCTAGAGAACGGTGGAGCAAGCCAGAGAACGGTGGAGCAAGCTAGAGAACGGTGGAGCAAGCCAGAGAACGGTGGAGCAAGCTAGAGAACGGTGGAGCAAGCCAGAGAACGGTGGAGCAAGCTAGAGAACGGTGGAGCAAGCCAGAGAACGGTGGAGCAAGCTAGAGAACGGTGGAGCAAGCCAGAGAACGGTGGAGCAAGCTAGAGAACGGTGGAGCAAGCCAGAGAACGGTGGAGCAAGCCAGCGAACGGTGGAGCAAGCCAGAGAATGGTTGAGCAAGCCAGAGAACGGTGGAGGTAGCTAGAGAATGGTGGAGCAAGCCAGAGAAAGGTGGAGCAAGCCAGAGAAAGTTGAAGCAAGCCAGAGAAAGATGAAGCAAGCCAGAGAAAGGTGAAGCAAACCAGAGAAAGGTGGTACAAGCCAGAGAATGGTGGATTAAGCTAGAGAACGGTCGAGAATGCCTGAGAACGGTGTTTCAAGCCAGAAAACGGTGAAGCAAGCCAGAAAACGGTGAAGCAATCCAGAGAACGGTGGAGCAATGGAGAGAACAGTGGAGCAAGCCTGAGAACGGTGGAGCAATCCAAAGAACGGTTGAGCAAGCACTAGAACGGTGTAGCAAGCTAGAGAACAGTGGAGCAGGCAAGAGAACTGTGGAGTAAGCAAGAGAATGGTGGAGGAAGCCAGAGAAAGGTTGATCAAGCCAGAGAACTGTGGATCAAGTCAGAGAACGGTGGAGTAAGCCAGAGAACGGTGGAGCAAGCCAGAGAACGCTGGAGCAAGCAAAAGAACAATGGAGCAAGCCATACAACAGTGGAGAAAGTCAGAGAAAGGTGGAGCAAGACAGAGAACGGTAGAGCAAGCCAGAGAACGCTGGAGCAAGCAAAAGAACAATGGAGCAAGCCATACAACAGTGGAGAAAGTCAGAGAAAGGTGGAGCAAGACAGAGAACGGTAGAGCAGGCCAGATAACCGTGGAGCAGGCCAAAGAATAGTGGAGCAAGCGAGAGAAAGGTGGAGCACGCGAAAGAATGGTGGAGCAAGGGAGAGAAAGGTGGAGCAAGCCAGAGAATGTTTGAGCAAGTCAGAGAACGGGGGAGCAACCCAGATAAATGTGGAGCAAGCAAGAGAATGGTGGAAGAAGCCAGAGAATGGTGGAGCAAGCCAGAGAAAGGTGGAGCAAGCCCGAGAATGTCGGAGAAAGCAAGAGATTGGTGGTGCAAGCCAGAAATTGTCAGAAATGTGAAGCAAGCCAAGGAACGGTTGCGCAAGTTAGAGAACTATGCAGGAAGCCAGAGAACGGCGAAGCAAGTCAGAGAACGGTGGAGCAAGCCAGAGAATGGAGGAGCAAGCCAGAGAACGATGGAGCAAGCCACAGAAAGGTGGAGTAGGCCAGAGGAAGGTGGAGCAAGGTATACAAAGGTGGAGCAAGACAGAGAAAGGTGGAGCAAATCTGAGAGAGGTGAAGCACGTCCGAAAAAGGTGGAGCAAGGAAGAGTAAAGTGGAGCAAGCCAGAGAAAGTTGGAGCAAACCAGAGAAAGGTCGAGGAAGCTTGAGAACCATGGAGCAAGGCAAAGAAAGGAAGAGCAAGCCAGAGAAAGGTGGAGCAAGCCAGAGAAAGGTGGAGCAAGCCAGAGAAAGTTGGAGCAAACCAGAGAAAGGTCGAGGAAGCTTGAGAACCATGGAGCAAGGCAAAGAAAGGAAGAGCAAGCCAGAGAAAGGTGGAGCAAGCCAGAGAAAGGTGGAGCACGCGAAAGAATGGTGGAGCAAGGGAGAGAAAGGTGGAGCAAGCCAGAGAATGTTTGAGCAAGTCAGAGAACAGTGGAGGAAGCCAGAGAACGGTGGAGCAAGCCAGACAATGGTGGAGCAAGCCAGAGAAAGGTGGAGCACGCGAAAGAATGGTGGAGCAAGGGAGAGAAAGGTGGAGCAAGCCAGAGAATGTTTGAGCAAGTCAGAGAACAGTGGAGGAAGCCAGAGAACGGTGGAGCAAGCCAGACAATGGTGGAGCAAGCCAGAGAAAGGTGGAGCAAGGGAGAGAAAGTTGGAGCAATCCGAAGAACAGTGGAGCAAGTCAGATAACAGTGGAGCAAGTCTGAGAAAGATTGAGGAAGCCAGAGAATAGTGGAGTAATCCACAGAACGGTGGAGCAAGTCAGAGAACAGTGAAGCAAGCCAGGGAACAGTGGAACAAGAAAGAGAATTATGCAGCAAGCCAAAGAACAACGGTGGAGAAAGCTAGAGATCGGTGGAGCAAGCCAGAGAACGGTGGAGCAAGCCAGAGAACGGTGGAGCAAGCCAGAGAACGGTGGAGCAAGCCAGAAAACAGTGGAGCAAGCCAAAGAAAGGTGGAGCAAGCCAGAGAACGGTGGAGCAAGCCAGAGAACGGTGGAGCAAGCCAGAAAACAGTGGAGCAAGCCAAAGAAAGGTGGATCAAGCCAGAGAACGGTTAAGCAAGCCAGAGAACGGGGGAGCAAGCGAAAGAACGGCGGAGTAACCCAGAGAACGGTGGAGTTAGGCAGAGAACAGTAGATCAAGCCACAGAACAATGGAGCAAGTCAGAGAATGGTGGAGCTAGCCAGAGAATGGTAGAGCAAGCCAGAGAATGGTGGAGCAAGCAAGAGAACTGTGGAGCAAGCCAGAGAATGGTGGAGCAAGCTAGATGACGGTTGAGCAAGCCAGAGAGCGGTGGAGCAAGCAAGAGAACGGTGAAGCAAGCCAGAGAATGTTGGAGCAAGCTAGAGCAAGGTTGAGCAAGCCAAAGAACAGTGGAGCAATCCACAGAAAGGTGGAGCAAGCCACGAAAAGGTGGAGCAAGCCAGACAAAGGTCAAGCACGCCAGAGAAAGGTGGAGCAAGCCAAACAAAGGTCGAGCAAGCCAGAGTACAGTGGAGCAAGCCAGAGAACGGTGGACCAATCCAGAGAACGGTGGAGCAAGCCAGAGAACAATGGAGCAAGCCAGAGAAAGGTGAGTAACCCAGAGAATGGTGCAGCAAGCCAGAGAACGGTGGAGCAAGCCAGAGAAAGGTGGAGCAAGAAAAAGAACGGTGGCGCAAGCAAGAGAACGATGGAGCAAGCCAGAGAATGGTGGAGCAAGCCATAGAACGGTGGACCAAGCCAGAGAATGGTAGAGCAAGCCAGAGAATGGTGGAGCAAGCCAGAGAAAGGTGGAGCAAGAAAAAGAACGGTGGCGCAAGCAAGAGAACGATGGAGCAAGCCAGAGAATGGTGGAGCAAGCCATAGAACGGTGGACCAAGCCAGAGAATGGTAGAGCAAGCCAGAGAATGGTGGAGCAAGCTAGAGAATGATGGAGCAAGCCAGAGAACGGTGGAGCAAGCCAGAGAACAGTGGAGCAAGCCAGAGGACTGTGGAGCAAGCCATGGAACGGTGGAACAACCCAGAGAACGGTGGAGCAAGCCAGAGATCAGTGGAACAAGCCGGAGAATTGTGGAGCAAGCCAGAGGACTGTGGAGCAAGCCATGGAACGGTGGAACAACCCAGAGAACGGTGGAGCAAGCCAGAGATCAGTGGAACAAGCCGGAGAATTGTGGAGCAAGACAAACAACAGTGAAGCATGCCAGAGTACGGTGGAGCAAGCTAGAAAAAGGTGGAGCAAGCCAGAGCACGATGGAGGAAGCCAGAGAATGGTGGAGCAAGCCAAAGAAAGGTGGAGCAAGCCAGAAAAAGGTGGAGCAAGCCAGAGAATAATGGAGCAAGCCAGAGAACAGTCATGCAAGCCAGAGAACAACGGAGCAAGCCAGAGAATGGTGGAGCAAGCCAAAGAAAGGTGGAGCAAGCCAGAAAAAGGTGGAGCAAGCCAGAGAATAATGGAGCAAGCCAGAGAACAGTCATGCAAGCCAGAGAACAACGGAGCAAGCCAGAGAATGGCGGAGAAAACTTGAGAGCAGTGGAGCAAGCTAGAGAACGGTGGAGCAAGCCCAAAAACGTTGGAGCAAGCGAGAGAACAGTGGAGTAAGCCCAAAAACGTTGGAGCAAGCCAGAGAGCCATAGAGCAAGCTAGAGAACGGTGGAGCAAGCCAGAGAACGGTGGCGCAAGCGAGAGAACGATGGAGCAAGTCAGAGACCGGTGGAGCAAGCCATACAACGGTTGAGCAAGTCAGAGTATGGTGGGACAAGTCTGAGAACGGAGGTGTAAGCCAAAGACCGGTGGAGCAAGCCGGAGAACGGTGGAACAGGCCAGAGAATGGTGGAGCAAGCCGAAGAACGGTGGAGCATGTGAGAGAATAGTGGAGCAAGCCAGAGAATTGTGGAGCAAGCCAGAGAACGGTGGCAGAAGCCAAGAAACGGTGGAGCAAGCCAGAGAACGGTGAAGCACGCCAGAAAACAGTGTAGCAAGCCAGAGAACGATGGAGAAATCCAGAAAACGGTGGAGCAAGCCAGAGAAAGGTGGTGCAAGGCAGAGAATGGTTGAGCAAGCCAGAGAACGGTGGAGCAAGCCAGAGAATGGTGGAGCAAGCCACAGAAAGGTGGAGCAAGCCAGAGAAAGTTGAAGAAAGCTAGAGAAAGATGAAGCAAGCCAGAGAAAGGTGAAGCAAGCCAGAGAAAGGTGGAGCAAGCCAGAGAAAGGTGGAGCAAGCCAGAGAACGGTGGGGAACACCAAGGAACGGTGTTTCAAGCCAGAAAACGGTGAAGCAAGCCAGAGAACGGTGGAGCGACGGAGAGAACAGTGGAGCAACCCTGAGAACGGTGGAGCAAGCCAAAGAACGGTGGAGCAAGCAAGAGAACGGTGGAGCAAGCAAGGGAACGGTGTAGCAAGCTAGATAACAGTGGAGCAAGCAAGAGAACTGTGGAGTAAGCTAGAGAACGGCGGAGGAAGCCAGAGAAAGGTGGAACAAGCGAGAGAACTGTGGAGAAATTCAGAGAACGGTGGAGTAAGCCAGAGAACGGTGTAGCAAGCCAGAGAACGCTGGAGCAAGCCAAAGAACAATAGAGCAAGCCATACAATAGTGGAATAAGTCAGAGAACGGTGGAGCAAGCCAGAGAACGGTGGAGCAAGCAAGAGAACAGTGGAGCAAGCCAGAGAACGGTGGAGGAAGCCGGAGAAATATGGAACAGGCCAGAGAAAGGTGGAGCAAGCCACAGAATGGTGAAGCAAGTCAGACAACAGTGGAGGAAGCCAGAGAATGTTGGAGCAAGTGAGAAGAATGGTGGAGCAAGCCAGAGAACGGTGGAGCAAGCCAGAGAAC
>SZWC01022735.1:18500-30862 GCA_023375785.1 Penium margaritaceum
AGCAAGCCGAAGAACGGTGGAGCATGTGAGAGAATGGTGGAGCAAGCCAGAGAATTTTGGAGCAAGCCACAGAACGGTGGCAGAAGCCAGGAAACAGTGGAGCAAGCCAGAGAACGGTGAAGCACGCCAGAAAACAGTGTAGCAAGCCAGAGGACGATTGAGAAATCCAGAGAATGGTGGAGCAAGCCAGAGAACGGTGGTGCAAGGCAGAGAATGGTTGAGCAAGCCAGAAAACGGTGGAGCAAGCTAGAGAATGGTTGAGCAAGCCACAGAAAGGTGGAGCAAGCAAGAGAAAGTTGAAGAAAGCCAGTGAAAGATGAAGCAAGCCAGAGAAAGGTGAAGCAAGCCAGAGAAAGGCGGAGCAAGCCAGAGAAAGGTGGAGCAAGCCAGAGAATGGTCGAGAATGCCAAGGAACGGTGTTTCAAGCCAGAAAACAATGAAGAAAGCCAGAGAACAGTGAAGAAATCCAGAGACCGGTGGAGCAATGGAGAGAACAGTGGAGCAACCCTGAGAACGGAGGAGCAAGCCAAAGAACGGTGGAGCAAGCAAGAGAATGGTGTAGCAAGCTAGAGAACAGTGGAGCAAGCAAGAGAACTGTGGAGTAAGCTAGAGAACGGTGGAGGAAGCCAGGGAAAGGTGCAACAAGCGAGAGAACTGTGGAGCAAGTCAGAGAACGGAGGAGTAAGCCAGAGAACGGTGGAGCAAGCAAGAGAAGCCTGGAGCAAGCCAAAGACCAATGGAGCAAGCCATAAAATAGTGGAAAAAGTCAGAGAATGGTGGAGCAAGCCAGAGAACGGTGGAGCAGGCCAGAGAACCATAGAGCAGGCCAAAAAAGAGTGGAGGAAGCGAGAGAACAGTGGAGAAAGTCAGAGAACGGTGGAGCAATTCAGCTAAAGGTGGAGCAAGCAGGAGAATGGTGGAAGAAACCAGAGAACGGTGGACCAAGCCAGAGAAAGGTGAAGCAAGCCAGAGAACGGTGGAGAAAGCCAGAAATTGGTGGTGCAAGCCAGAAAACCGTGGAGCAAGGCAGAGAACAGTGGAGCAAGCCAGAGAAAGGTAGAGCAAGCCAGAGAACAGTGGAGCAAGCCAGAGAACAATGGAGAAATCCAGATAAATGTGAGCAAGCCAGAGAATGGTGAAGCAAGCCAGAGAAGATTGGAGCAAGCAAGAGAACGGTGGAGCAAGCCAGAGAACGGTAAAGCAAGCCAGAAAAATGTGGATCAAGCTAGAGAAATGTGAAGCAAGCCAGAGAAAGGTAGAGCAAGCCAAAGAAAGGTGGAGCAATCTTCAGAAATGTGAAGCAAGCCAAGGAACGGTGGCGCAAGCTAGAGAACGGTGGAGCAAGCCAGAGAACGGTGAAGCAAGTGAGAGAATGGTGGAGCAAGCCAGAGAGTGAAGGAGCAAGCTAGAGAACAATGGAGCAAGCCAGAGAAAGGTGGAGTAGGCAAGAGAAAAGTGGAGCAAGGTATAGAAAGGTGGAGCAAGACAGAGAAAGGTGGAACAAGCCTGAGAAAGGTGAAGCAAGCCCGAAAAAGGTGGAGCACGCCAAAGAAAGGTGGAGCAAGCGAGAGAAAGGTGGAGCAAGCCAGAGAATATTGGAGCAAGTCAGAGAACAGTGGAGCAAGCCAGAGAACGGTGGAGCAAGCCAGGGAATGGTGGAGCAAGCCAGAGAAAGGTTGAGCAAGCGAGAGAACGGTGGAGCAAGCCAAAGAACAGTGGAGCAAGTCAGAGAACGGTGGAGCAAGCCAGGGAATGGTGGAGCAAGCCAGAGAAAGGTTGAGCAAGCGAGAGAACGGTGGAGCAAGCCAAAGAACAGTGGAGCAAGTCAGAGAACAGTGGAGCAAGTCTGAGAACGATTGACGAAGCCAGAGAACAGTGGAGCAAGCCGGAGAACGGTGGAGCAAGACAGAGAACAGTGAAGCAAGCCAGGGAACGATGGTACAAGCGAGAGAATTATGCAGAAAGCCAGAGAACTATGGAGCAAGCCAGAGAACAGTGGAGCAAGCTAGAGATCGGTGGAGCAATCCAGAGAACGGTGGACCAATTCAGAGAACGGTGGAGCAAGCCAGAGAACTATGGAGCAAGCCAGAGAACAGTGGAGCAAGCTAGAGATCGGTGGAGCAATCCAGAGAACGGTGGACCAATTCAGAGAACGGTGGAGCAAGCCAGATAATGGTGGAGCAAGCCAGAACACGGTGGAGCATGCCAGAGAATGGTTGAGCAAGGAAGAGAACGGTGGAGCAGGCCATAGAATGGTGGATGAAGCCAAAGAAAGGTGGAGCAAGCCAGAGAAAGGTGGAGAAGGCCAAAGAACGGTGGAGCAAGCCACAGAATGGTGGAGCAAGCAAGAGAACGGTGGAGTTAGGCAGAGAACGTTGGATCAAGCCACAGAATAGTGGAGCAAGTCAGAGAATGGTGGAGCTAGCCAGAGAATGAAAGAGCAAGCCAGAGAACGGTGGAGCAAGCCAGAGAATGGTGGAGCAAGACAGAGAATGGTGGAGTAAGCCATATAACGGTGGAGCAAGCCAGAGAACGTTGGAGTAAACAAGTGAACGGGGGAGCAAGCAAGAGAAAGGTTGAGCAAGCTAGAGCAAGGTTGAGCAAGCCAAAGAACAGTAGAGCAAACCACAGAAAGGTGGAGCCAGCCAGAGAATGATCGAGCACGCCAGAGAAAGGTGGAGCAAGCCAAAGAAAGGTTGAGCAAGCCAGAGTGCGGTGGAGAAAGCCAAAGAATGGTGAAGCAAGCCAGAGAACGGTGGAGCAAGCCAGAGAACAATGGAGCAAGCCAGAGAAAGGTGGAGCAAGCCAAAGAAAGGTTGAGCAAGCCAGAGTGCGGTGGAGAAAGCCAAAGAATGGTGAAGCAAGCCAGAGAACGGTGGAGCAAGCCAGAGAACAATGGAGCAAGCCAGAGAAAGGTGAGCGACCCAGAGAATGGTTGAGCACGCCATAGAAGGGTGGAGCAAGTCCGAGGATGATGCAGCAAGCCACAGAACGGTGGAGCAAGCCAGAGAAAGGTGGATCAAGCCAAAGAATGGTGGTGCAAGCCAGAGAACGATGGAGCAAGCCAGAGAACGGTGGAGCAAGCCATAGAACGGTGGAGCAAGCCAGAGAATAGTAGAGCAAGCCAGAAAATGGTGGAGCAAGCCAGAGAACAGAGGAGCAAGCCAGATATTGGTACAGCAAGCCGGAGAACGGTGAAGCAAGCCAGAGAACGATGGAGCAAGCCAGAGAACAGTGAAGCAAGCCAGAGAATGGTGCAGCAAGCCAGAGAACGTTGGAGCAAGGCAGAAAATGGTGGAGCTAGCCAGAGAATGGTGGAGCAAGCCAGAGAACGGTGGAGCAAGCTATAAAATGGTGGAGCAAGCCAGAGAATGGTGGAGTAAGCGAGAGAACGGTGGAGCAAGCCAGAGAATGATGGAGCAAGCCAGAGAACGATGGCACAAGCCAGAGAACTGTGGAGCAATACAAAGAATGGTGGACCACGTCGGGGAACGGTGGAGCAAGCCAGAGAAAGTTGAAGCAATCCAGAGAACGGCAGAGAAGGCCAGAGAACGCTTGAGCAAGCTAGAGAATGGTGGAGCAAGCCAGAGAAAGGTGGAGCAAGCCAGAGAAAGAAGAAGCAAGCCAGAGAAAGGTGGAGCAAGCGAGAGAAAGGTTGAGCAAGCAAGAGAACGGTGAAGAATACGAGAGAACGGAGGTGCAAGCTAGATAACAGTGGAGCAATTGAGAAAACAGTGGAGCAAGCCTGAGAACGGTGGAGCAAGCCAGAGAATGGTTAAGCAAGCAAGAGATGGGTGGAGCAAGAGAGAGAACAGTAGAGCAAGTAAGAGAACGGTGGAGTAAGCCAGAGAATACTGGAGGAGGCCAGAGAAATGTGGAAGAAGCCAGAAAGAGATGGAGCAAGCTAGAGAACAGTAGAGCAAGTTAGAGAACGGTGGAGCAAGCCAGAGTATGGTGGAGCAAGCTAGAGAACGGTGGAGAAAGCCAGAGAATGGTGGAGAAAGAAAAAGAACGGTGGAGCAAGCCAAAGAACAGTGGAACAAGGCAAAGATCAGTGGAGCAATCCCGGTTACAGTGGAGAAAGCCTGAGAACAGAAGAGCATGTCAGAAAACGTTGGAGCAAGGGAGAGAACAGTGGAGCAGGCTAGAGAATGGTGGAGCAGGCCAAAGAATGGATGAGCAAGCCAGAGAACTGTGGAGCAAGCCAGAAAACGGTGGAGCAAGGGAGAGAACAGTGGAGCACGCCAGAGAACGGTGGAGCGATGCCAGAGAACGGTGGAGCAAGCCAGAGAACAGTGGAACATGCCAGAGAACAGTAGAGCAATCCAGAGAACAGTGGAGCAAGCTTGAGAACAGTGGATCAAGTCAGAGAACGGTGGAGCAAGCCAGATAATGGCAGAGCAAGCCATTGAATGGCGGGGCAAGCAAGAGAACGGTGGAGCGATGCCAGAGAACGGTGGAGTGACAAGAGAAAGATGGAACATGCCAGAGAAAGGTGGAGCAAGCCAGAGAATGGTGGACCAAGCCACAAAACGGTGGAGCAAGTCAGAGAACGGTGGAGCAAGCTAGAGAACGGTGGAGCAAGTCAGAAGAACAGTGGAGCGCGCCAGAGAACGGTGGAGCAAGCCAGAGAACAGTGGATATATTCAGAGAATGGTGGAGCAAGCTAGAGAACTTTGGAGCAAGCCAGAAAACGGTGGAGCAAGCCAAGGGAAGGGGGAGCAAGCCAGAGAAAGGTGCAGCAAGCCAGAGAACGGTGGAGAAAGCAAGAGAAACATAGAGCAAGCCAGAGAACGGTGGAGAAAGCCAGAAAACGGTGGAGGAAGTCAGAGAATGGTGGAGCAAGCTAGAGAATGGTGGAGCAATCCAGAGAACAGTGGAGCAAGCCTTAGAACGGTAGTGCAAGCAAGAGAACAGCGGAGCAAGCTAGAGAACGGTGGAGCAAGCGAGAGAAAGGTGGAGCAAGTCAGAGAACGGTGGAGCAAGCTAGAGAATGGTGGAGCAAGCCAGGGAAAGGTGGAACAAGCAAGAGAAAAGCAGAATAGGCAAGAGGAAGGTTGAGCACGCCCCAGAAAGGTAAAGCAAGCCAGAGAAAGGTGAAGCAAGCAAGAGAAAAGTGGACCAAGCCAGAGAAAGGTAGAGCAAGCCAAAGAAAGGTGGAGCAAGTCAGAGAACGGTGGAGAAAGCCAGAGATCTTAGAGCAAGTCGGAGAACGGTGGAGTAAGGCAGAGAACAGTGGAGCAAGCCAGAGAGCAGTGGAGCAAGCGAGAGAACGGTGAAGCAAGCCAGAGAACGGTGGAGCAAGCAAGAGAGCGGTTCAGCAAGCCATAGAACGGTGGAGCAAGCCAAAGGTGTTGAATATGTTTGCCCCTTGTTCAGTATTGTACGACGGATCAGGAATGCTCTGCCCCTTGTGGAGGTATGAGCCCTGGATTTGTTGTAGGGTGACTCAACTATGCTCTGTCTCATGTGAGATATGACCTGTGAGTACACAATGTAGGTGAGTGGTTAACTTGGCCATTTTGTTGATTTGGCCAAGTGAGAGGTCATGAGCTCGATCCTGGCTCCATGCACATCTTGGTTGTTTTAGAAGCTTCCAAGAAAGAAAGTCCATTGCTTCTGGGAAGCAACACGGCTGATCAGTCACCTTGGCACAAGGATGCTTATGTGTCAAGCCCACAGCGCAAGTCTCTTGGTGATGTGGCAGGGTCAAGCCACTTCTTAGGAATGTGCTTTTGAGTTCTAGGACTGGACACACAACTATAAAAGGACTTGTCTTGCATGCTGATCAATCAACCCTTGCTTGATGCTCTCTTGCGTATTGACGACTTGAGCTCTTCTTGAGATGTAATGCTAAGGCGTTAGTACTCTTGAAGGTGAAGTGTATGCCTGATTAAGTTTGGGGTGCACAACACATACCTGCAAAGGAAGAAGGTGAAAAAAAACCTTTGTGAGCTTTTTTGGTTTCGCGGCTTCTCTGCCGGAGGTGGTTAGCTCAGTAGCTATCAAAAGGAAGGTGGAGCAAGCCAGAGAAAGGTGGAGCAAGCCAGAAAACGATGGAGCAGGCCAGAGAACGGCGGAGCAAGCGAGAGAACAGCGGAGGAAGCCAGAGAACAGTGGAGCAAGCCAGAGAATGGTGGAGCAAGCCAAAGAACGGTGAAGCAAGCCAGTGAAAGGTAGAGCAAGCAAGAGAACGGTGGAGCAAGCCAGAGAACGGTGGTGCAAGCCAGGGAACGGTAAAGCAAACCAGAGAACAGTGGAGCAAGCTAGAGAATAGTGGAGCAAGCAAGAGAATGGTGGAGCAAGCGAGAGAAAGCAAGAGCAAGCTAGAGCAAGGTGCACCAAGCCACAGAACAGTGGAGAAAACCACAGAACAATGGAGCAAGCCAGAGAAAGGTGGAGCAAGCCAGAGAAAGGTTGAGCACGCCAGAGAAAGGTGGAGCAAGCCAGAGAAAGGTGGAGCTAGCCAGAGAACGGTGGACCAGGAAAGAGAACGGTGGAGCAAGACAGACATCGGTTAAGCAAGTGAGAGAACAATGGAGCAAGCCAGAGAAAGGTGGAGCAAGCCAGAGGACGGTAGATCAACCCAGAGAACGGTGGAGCAATTCAGAGAAAAGTGGAGCAAGCCAGAGAACGGTGGAGCAAGCCAGAGAACAATGGAGCAAGTCAGAGAAAGGTGGAGCAAGCCAGAGAACGGCGGAGCAAGCCAGTGAACGGTGGAGCAAGCAAAAGAACGATGGAGCAAGCCAGAGAACAGTGGAGCAAGCCAGAGAAAGGTGGAGCAAGCTAGAAAACAGTGGAGCAGGCCAGAGAACGGCGGAGCAAGCAAGAGAACGGTGGAGCAAGCCAGAGAACAGTGGAGCAAGCCAGAGAAAGGTGGAGCAAGCTAGAAAACAGTGGAGCAGGCCAGAGAACGGCGGAGCAAGCAAGAGAACGGCGGAGGAAGCCAGAGAACGGTGAAGCAAGCAAGAGAATGGTGGAGCAAGCCAAAGAACGGTGGAGCAAGTCAGAGAATGGTGGAGCAAGCCAAAGAACGGTGAAGCAAGTCAGAGAACGGTAAAGCAAGCCAGAGAAAGGTAGAGCAAGCCAGAGAACGGTGGAGCAAGCTAGAGAATGGTGGTGCAAGGCAGGGAACGGTAAAGCAAACCAGAGAACGGTGGAGCAAGCCAGAGAATAGTGGAGCAAGCAAGAGAATGGTGGAGCAAGCAAGAGAAAGGTAGAGCAAGCTAGAGGAAGGTGCACCAAGCCACAGAACAGTGGAGCAAGCCACAGAACAATGGAGCGAGCCCGAGAAAGGTTGAGCAAGCCAGAGAAAGGTGGAGCTAACCAGAGAATGGTGGACCAGGAAAAAGAACGGTGGAGCAAGACAGAGATCGGTTGAGCAAGTGAGAGAACAATGGAGCAAGCCAGAGAAAGGTGGAGCAAGCCAGAGAAAGGTAGATCAACCTATGGAACGGTGGAGCAAGCCAGAGAAAAGTGGAGCAAGCCAGAGAACGGTGGAGCAAGCCTGAGAATGGTGGAAGAAGCCAGAGAAAGGTGGAACAGGCCCGAGAAAGGTGGAGCTAGCCACAGAACGGTGGAGCAAGCTAGAGAACGGTGGAGCAAGTCAGAGAACGATGGAGCAAGTCCGAGAACGATGGAGCAAGCCAGAGAACGGTGGAGCAAGCCTGAGAATGGTGGAAGAAGCCAGAGAAAGGTGGAACAGGCCCGAGAAAGGTGGAGCTAGCCACAGAACGGTGGAGCAAGCTAGAGAACGGTGGAGCAAGTCAGAGAACGATGGAGCAAGTCCGAGAACGATGGAGCAAGCCAGAGAACGGTGGAGCAAGCCAGAGAACGGTGGAGCAAGCCAGAGAACGGTGGAGCAAGCCAGAGAACGGTGGAGAAAGCCAGAGAATGGTGGAGCAATCTGGGTATCAGTGGAGCAAGGCTGAAAACAGTGGAGCAAGTCAGAGAATGGTGGAGTAAGCTAGAGAACGGTGGAGGAGGCCAAAAAACGGTGGAGCAGGCAAAAGAATGGTGGAGCAAGCTAGAGAACAGTGGAGCAAGTCAGAGAACGGTGGAGCAAGCCAGAGAACGGCGGAGCGAGCCAGTGAAGGGTGGAGGAAGCAAGAGAACGGTGGAGCAAGCCTGAGAATGGTGGAAGAAGCCAGAGAAAGGTGGAACAGGCCCGAGAAAGGTGGAGCTAGCCACAGAACGGTGGAGCAAGCTACAGAACGGTGGAGCAAGTCAGAGAACGGTAGAGCAAGCGAGAGAACAGTTGAGCAAGTCAGAAGAGCGGTGGAGCAAGCCAGAGAACAGTGGAGCAAGCAAGAGATCAGTGGATTGATTCAGAGAATTGTGGAGCAAGCTAGAGAACTGTGGAGCAAGCCAAAAAAAGGTGGAGCAAGCTAAGGAAAGGGGGATATAGCCAGAGAAAGGTGGAGCAAGCCAGAGAACAGTGGAGAAAGCCAGAGAAAGGTGGAGCAAGCCAGAGAACAGTGGTGAAAGCCAGAGAACAGTGGTTCAAGCCAGAAAACCGTGGAGGAAGTCAAAGAATGGTGGAGCAAGCTAGAGAACGGTGGAGCAATCCATCGAACAGTGGAGCAAGCCTGAGAACGATAGAGCAAGTTAGAGAACAGTGGAGCAACTCAGAGAACGTTGGAAAAAGCCAGAGAATGGTGGAGCAAGCATGAGAACGGTTGAGCAAGCCAGAGAATGGTGGAGGAAGCCTGAGAAAGGTGGAACAAGCCTGAGAAAGGTGGAGCAAGCCAGAGAACGGTGAAGCAAACCAGAGAACGGTAGAGCAAGTCAGCGAACAGTGGAGCAAGCCAAAGAACGGTGGAGCAAGCCAGAGAACGGTGGAGCAAGCCAGAGAATGGTGGAGCAAGCCAGAGAAAGGAGGAGCACGTCAGAGAATGGTGGAGCAAGCTAGAGAACGGTGGAGCAAGCCAGGGAAAGGTGGAGCAAGCCAGAGAAAGGCGGAATAAGCAAGAGGAAGGTGGAGCACGCCACAGAAAGGTAGAGCAAGACAGAGAAAGGATAAGCAAGCAAGAGAATGGTGGAGCAAGCCAGAGAAAGGTAGAGCAAGTCAAAGAAAGGTGGACCAAGTCAGAGAACGGTGGAGAAAGTCAGAGAGCTTAGAGCAAGTCGGAGAACGGTGGAGCAAGGCAGAGAACTGTGGAGAAAGCCAGAGAGCAGTTGAGCAAGCGAGAGAATGGGGGAGCAAGCCAGAGAACAGTGGAGCAAGCAAGAGAGCGGTTAAGCAATCCATTGAACGGTGGAGCAAGCCAAAAAAAGGTGGAGCAAGCCAGAGAAAGATGGAGCAAGCAGGAAAACGGTGGAGCAGGCCAGAGAACGGTGGAGCAAGCGAGAGAACAGTGAAGCAAGCCAGAGAACGGTGGAGCAAGCCAGAGAATGGTGGAGCAAGCCAAAGAACGGTGGAGCAAGGCAGAGAATGGTGGAGCAAGCCAGAGAAGGGTAGATCAAGCCAGAGAATGGTGCAGCAAGCAAGAGAACGGTGGTGCAAGCCAGAGAACGGTAAAGCAAGCCAGAGAAAGGTGGAACAAGCCAGAGAATAGTGGAGCAAGCAAGAGAATGGTGGAACAAGCTAGAGAAAGGTAGAGCAAGCTAGAGCAAGGTGCATCAAGCCACAGAACGGTGGAGCAAGCCACAGAACAGTGGAGCAAGCCAGAGAAAGGTTGAGCACGCCAGAGAAAGGTGGAGCAAGCCAGAGAACAGTGGATCAAGACAGAGATTGGTTGAGCAAGCGAGAGAAAAATGGAGCTAGCCAGAGAAAGGTAGATCAACCTAGAGAATGGTGGAGCAAGTCAGAGAAAAGTGGAGCAAGCCAGAGAACGGTGGAGGAAGCCAGAGAACGTTGGAGCAAGCCAGAGAAAAGTTGAGCAAGCCAGAGAAAGGTGGAGCAAGCCAAAGGACGGTGGAGCAAGTCAGAGAACAATGGAGCAAGTCCGAGAACGATGTAGCAAGCCAATGAACGGTGGAGCAAGCCAGAGAATGGTGGAGCAATCTGGGTAATAGTGGAGCAAGGCTGAGAACAGTGGAGCAAGTCAGAGAATGGTGGAGCAAGCGAGAGAACAGTGGAGGAGGCCAAAGAACGGTGGAGCAGGTAAAAGAATGGCGAATCAAGCCAGTGAACAGTGGAGCATGTCAGGGAACGGTGGAGCAAGCTAGAGAAAGATGGAGAAAGCAAGAGAAAGGTGCAGGAAGCAATAGAATGGTGGAGAAAGACAGAGAAAGATGGAGCAAGCGAGAGAACCATGGAGAAATCCTGAGAACGGTGGTGCAAGCCAGAAATTGGTGGAGCATTCCACAGAACAGTGGAGCAAGCCAGAGAACAGAAGAGAAAGCCAGTGAATGTTGGAGCTAGCATGAGAACGGTTGCGCAAGCCAGAGAACGGTGGAGGAAGCCAGAAAAAGGGTGAACAGGCCAGAGGACGGTGGAGCAAGCCAGAGAACGGTGGTGCAAGCCACAGAACGGTGGACCAAGTCAGAGAACGGTGGAGCAAGCCAGAGAACGGTGGTGCAAGCCACAGAACGGTGGACCAAGTCAGAGAACGGTGGAGCAAGCAAGAAAATGGTGGAGCAAGCCAGAGAACGGTGGAGCAAGCCAGAGAACCGTGGATCAATTCAGAAAATGGTGGAGCAAGCTAGAGAACTGTGGAGCAAGCCGGAGAACGGTTGAGCAAGCTAGGGAAAGGTGGAGCAAGCCTGAGAAAGGTGGAACAAGCCAGAAAAAGGTGGAGCAAGCCTGAGAAAGGTGGAACAAGCCAGAAAAAGGTGGAGCAGGCCTGAGAACGGTGTAGCAGGCCAGAGAACGGTGGAACAAGCCAGAGAACAGTGGAGCAAGTCAAAGAACGGTGTAGCAAGCCAGAGATAGTTGGAGAAAGCCAGAGAACGGTGGAGCAAGCCAGAGAAAGGCGGAGCAATACAGAGAACAGTGGACAAAGCAAGAGAATGGTGGTGCAAGCCAGAGAATGGTGGAGCAAGTCAGAAATTGGTGGAGCAAGCCAGAGAACGGTGATGTGATCCGAAGAAGAGTGGAGCAAGCCTGAGAAGGGTAGAGCAAGTAAGAGAAGGGTGGAGCAACTCAGAGAACGTTGGAGCAGGCCAGAGAACGGTGGAGCAAGCAAGAGAACGGTGAAGCAAGCCAAAGAATGGTGGAGGAATCCAGAGAACAGTGGAGCAAGTCAGAGAATGGTGGAGCAAGCCAGAGAACGGTAGAGAAAGCCAGCGAACGGTGGAGCAAGCCAAAAAACGGTGGAGCAAGCCAGAGAACAGTGGAGCATGCCACAGAATGGTGGGGCAAGAAAAAGAAAGGTGGAGCAAGTCAGATAATGGTGGAGCAAGCCAAAGAATGGTGGAGCAAGCAAAGGAAAGGTGGAGGAAGCTAGAGAAAGGTGGAACAAGCAAGAGGAAGGTGGAGCACGCTAGAGAAAAGTAGAGCAAGCCAGAGAAAGGTGAAGCAAGCAAAAGAACGTTGTTTGTCAGAGAATAGTGGAGCAAGCCAAAGAACGGTGGAGCAAGCGAGTGAACGGTGGACTAAGCTAGAGAAAGGTGGAGCAAGTCAAAGAAAGGTCGGGCAAGTCAGAGAACGGTGGAGAAAGTCAGAGAATGGTGGAGCAAGTTTGAGAACGGTGGAGCAAGCCAGAGTACGGTGGAGCAAGCCAGACAGCAGTGCAGCAAGCCAGAGAATAGTGGAGGAAGCATGAGAACTATGGAGCAAGCCAGAGATTAGCGGAGCAAGCCAGAGAACCGTGGAGCAAGCCAGAGAATGGTGGAGCAAGCCAGAGAACAGTGGAGCAAGCCACTGAACGGTGGAGCAAGCCAGAGAACGGTAAGCAAGCCAAAGAAAGGTGGGGGAATCCAGAGAAAGGTGGAGCAAGTCAGAGAACAGTGGATTAAGCCTAAGAACGGTGGAGCAAGCCAGAGAATGGTGAAGCAAGCCAGAGAATGGTGAAGCAAGCTAGAAAACTGTGGAGCAATGCAGAGAACAGTGGAGCAAGTCCGAGAACGATGGAGCAAGTCAGAGAACGATGGAGGTAGCCAGAGAACAGTGGAGCAAGCCAGAGAACGGTGGAGAAACCCAGAGAACTACGGAACAAGCCAGAGAATGATGAAGCAAGCCAGAGAACGGTGGAGAAGGTCAGAGAACAGTGGAGGAAGCAAGAGAACAGTTAAGCAAGCCATAGAACGGTGGAGCAAGCCAAAGAATTGTACAGCAAGCCAGAGAAAGGTGGAGCAAGCCAGAGAACGGTGGAGCAAGCAAGAGCACGGCGGAGAAAGCGAGAGAACGACTGAGCAAGCCAGAGAACGGTGGAGCAAGCCATAGAATGGTGGAGCAAGCCAGAGAATGGTAGAGCAAG
>SZWC01022737.1:0-20709 GCA_023375785.1 Penium margaritaceum
TGTGTGTGTGTGTGTGTGTGTGTGTGTGTGTGTGTGTGTGTGTGTGTGTGTGTGTGTATGTGTGTGTATGTTTGGTTGACTAGCGTAGACCGTGGTTTTGCATACACGGTTGTTCCGTGCCTTGGCTCGTTGGTTCTTGCGTTTACGGCTATGTCAACCAGGGGGAGCGTTGGTTTGTGTGGCTTTCACCCGTCACGACCGACTTCGATAAACGACCCATTTACTCCACGTTGGTGGTGTAGAGTGGAAGAGAGTGTGGCGACACAATTGGCCTCTGGAGTGTCCAGAGACTTCTCTAGCATCTACGAGAAGTGCCGACGAGATGCAAGTGATGCGTTTTGGCAGCCCTGTTGGCTTTTCGGGAGCTAGGAGTGTTTTCTCGGTGGATTGAGACCCGTGCACCCGGTGGATTGTACCGGTGCGACGAGGAGATCTAATGATTGTAGTAGTGCTTCCAATGTTCGGAAAGCCATTTGCAATGTGTGGATGTTGATTTTGAGTGTTTCTAGCACACGTGGTATTTTCTCAGTGATCGAGACCCAGGCACTTGGAGAGCTGTTCCTGTGCCTCAAGGAAACCACCTTTATTGTTCACGTGGTCTCTACATTGTGCTCTCCCTGCTGACTCGTTTGGGCACAACGGGGGTGACGGGGCTCGGTGCAACTAGCTGCTGGCGCCCGTACATAAGCCCGCTAGGAGCTCAATTACAAACTCTCCTTGTTCTTTCATTTTATGCATTCCAGGCTTATCCAAATTCTACCTGTTTTGCAATGCACTCACACTCAGAGCTCAAGTTCGTGTTTGCATGGACCTGCATGCCCTAATTCATTCCAACTCTGTTGTTGCTGCGGCTGTTGGTCCCAACACTTTCCCTTCTCATGCCGCCACTGCACTTGCGGCAACATAATGTTAGCTAGTGAGCTAACCACCTCTGGCAGAGAAGCCGTGAAACCGAAAAGCTCACAAATTGTTTTAGGCCTTCTTCCTTTGCTGACATGTGTCATGCACCCTAAACTTAATCAGGCATACACTTCACCTTCAAGAGTATTAATGCCTTAGCATTACATCTCAAGAAGAGCTCAAGTCGTCAATACGCAAAAGAGCATCAAGGAAGGGTTAACTGATCAGCATGCAAGACAAGTCCTTTTATAGCTGTCTGTCCAGTCTTAGAACTCAAAAGCACATTCCTGGGAAGTAGCTTGAACCAACCACATCACCAATAGACTTGCATTGTGGGCTTGACACATAAGAATCCTAGTGTCAAGGTGACAGACCAACCATGTAGCGTCCAAGAAGCTACGGACTTTCTTTCTTGGAAGCTTCCATGGCAAACAAGATGTGCATGGGGCCAGGATCAAACTCATAACCTCTCACTTGGCCAAATCAACAAAATGGCCAAGGTAACCACTAACCCACATGGTGTACTCACAGCTCATATCTCATGAGAGACAGAGCACAGTTGATTCACACAACAACGGATCTCGGGGTCATACCTCCACAAGGGGTAGAGCTTTCCTGATTTGTCCTACAACATTGAACAGGGGGAAAAAACATACAACACAAATTGCCCACCCAGCACAAAGAGTGTTGCTACAGCAGCCATTGCTGTTACGTTCTCCTCGACGGCAACTGTTGCAGTGACTATAGGTAATGCTGATGCAATGTCACTGCAGCGGCTGCTGTTGTTCTTGCTTCTCACAGACACAATAGTAGTTGCAAAAGCTGCTGGAAAAGCTACTCTCTCTCAGTACTGCAGCAGCTACTACCTCCACTGTTGCTTAGTGGTGCATCAACGGTTGTTATTGCTACAGCTGCTGCAATGCTACTGCAACAGCTCCTACTGCTCATGCCTCTTGCTGACATAGTAGCAGCTGCTGCGGGTGCTATGGCGGATGGTACCTTTGGTGTCACAGCAGCTGCTGTTCATGCAATTTGTTTCCAGCACATGCAACCCTCTGTTGTGACAGCAGATGTAGCTGATGAGGGTTGCGCTGCAAGAGGATTCTTTGCTACTGCTCCATGTAAACTCAGTAGCTGATAACGATTGCAGGTGTTGTAGTTGCTGCTAGGGCAATCAATGCACTGCTGAGTAGTTTTGTTGCTTCTATTGCATACTCATGCAATAGCTAATGTTGCAGAATGTACTTTTGAGTGCAACAGTTGCTGGTGCTTGCTTGTTGATGCGTGTGATATTGTACATACAGCTTACTGTGACCTATCGGTTCACGTCCATTGCCTTGCAGACTCCTCATGAGGCAGAGGGCACGGAAGACTGGGGAAGCAAACACGAGCCCGGCAGCTGCTGAGCGGCTGTCAACCGCCACCGTGTACACTTCCTCACTCACTACACGTGGTGTTTGTCCTCTCAAAAGTACTCGTATCGTGTCTCGAGACAGTCCAGATTACATTTCCTTGTGCGCGAACTAAAGTGGTTTGGTAACCTAGATTAGTCTTGCGTGTGAGGTAGGTGATAGCTTAGAAAGACATATTTTAGGTCTAAAATTGATTTGTGGACAAGTGGGACACGAAGTGGGTGTGTTTGGGGTTGTTTGAGCAAGTGCCGGCGAGCTCCTCGCCGGCCAAAGGGTGGACTCGAGTGGCGAGTTCCACCTCGTAGGACCAATCCCTCGGCTCACTGTTTTGACTGAAACTACACACACAAGCTGCCGTTCTTCCCCTCGTTTGTCACTATCCGTCCACAGTGTTGTGTGCAACACAGTGGCGGGAGGGAAGGGGCGTCAAGTGTGACTGTTTTTGCATCAGAGCCGACGAGCTAAAGCTCGTCGCACTACGCGAGAGGAGAACAGCAAGGTCCTGGGAGGACCCGCTGATCAGCAGCTGTAGCAACGGCTGAGCCAAGCAGCAGCTGCGTGGAGCAGCAGTAGCACCAGCAGCCGAGCAGAAGCACAAGCCGCAGAGGTGGCTGCGCGGAGCAGCGGCAGCAGCAGCAAGGCAGCATAGTAGCGGGCGGCAGCTGCTGTCAGCAGTTGCGGAAGCGGGCAGCAGCCGTAGTGACGACTGTGCTGCTGCAGCACACGCGGCAGCTGCGCGGAGCAGTAGCTGCAGCGGCGGCAGCGTGCAGAAGCAAGCGGTAACTATGGCTGGTAGCTGCAGCATTGGACAGCATCCGTAGTGACGGCTGCATAGCCGTTGTGACAGTTGCGCAGCCGCAGCACCAGCTGCAGTTGCATGTAGTAGCAGTTACAGCGGCGGTGGCGTGCAGCAGCAAGCAGCAACGGCAGCCATAGGCTGCGTAAGTGGGCAGCAGCTGCATGTGTGGTGACATCCGCTGCACAAAGCTACATCAGCAGCAGCAGTAACTGCGATGACAGCAGCAACAAAAACCTGCTATCATGATCTGCTCTTTGGTATTCCCATCCCCCTGCTGGCTGGGTTCCCCTCTACTGCTGGGTTGGGTGGGGGTGGTTGAGGTACACACGGTGGTCCCCAACAGCCCCTCCCAGATTTCCCACGCCCACTGGGGCGGGGGAAATGCTGCCGGAGTTTTTTAGCCGCATGGGGGGGGGGGGAGTGAATTGACAACTTCCAGGCTGAAAAAGGCTTCTCCCCGTTTTCCCATGCCTATTAGGGCGGGGGAAACGCTGCCGGAGTTTTTTAGCCGCAGGGGGGGGGGGGGGAGTGAATTGACAACTTCCAGGCTGAAAAAGGCTTCTCCCCGTTTTCCCATGCCTATTAGGGCGGGGGAAACGCTGCCGGAGTTTTTTAGCCGCAGGGGGGGGGGGGGGAGTGAATTGACAACTTCCAGGCTGAAAAAGGCTTCTCCCAGTTTTCCCATGCCTATTAGGGCGGGGGAAACGCTGCCATTTTTTTTGGCAGCGTGCGAGGGTCTATTCACGGTTTCCAGGCTGAAAAAGGCCTCTCCTAGTTTTTCCCACGTCCACTGGGGCGGGGGCAACGCTGTCAGAATCTTTTCGGCATCGTGGGAGGATCTATTGGTGGTTTCGAGGCTCAAAAAGGCCTCGACATCGTTCCCACACCCACTGGGGTGGGGTAAACGCTGCCGAATTTTCTTTCGACAGCGGCTGTCACCCAAGAGCACCAGCAGCGACAGCAAAACACACTTGCGGCACTCCACTGGGCTCCATGCCAAAGGACGCACCTGTTGGAGTCGGTAGTACCAGCTCCACTACGGATGCTGGCGCTGACACCTCTGGCGTGACTGGCAGCACACCCGTCTTGACGCGGAACAAAACCCCTGTCTAGCCCAAGCTCACTGGCACGTGGCTTGTGCTAGTTGCGTGAGCAGCAGGCTCAGCAGGCTGAACCGACGGCCAAGCAAATGGCTGATCTGTTCAAGCTATTTTGGGATGTGTTCCAGCGAGAGCAGCAGCAGCAGCAACAACAACAACAACAACAGCAGCAACAACAGCATCAGATGCAGTAGCAGTAGCAGCAAGAGCAGCAGCAACGGCTACTCCGCGACGCGATGCGTAAGGGCAAGATGATGATTGAGAGTGCAGTTGCAGCTGACATCAATGCGGCTCTAGGAGCATTCAACGCTGAACCGTCCCACAACCTCCCCGAGTCGGAATCAGATGCTAGTGACGAGGAAGGCATGCTACGCCTTCATCTCGCACAGCTGGAAAAAACGTCGTCGGACCCGCTCGACCTGCCGATCAGCACTGAGCGGCGGCGCAGGCCCAAGCGACACACTCAGGTTCATCACAGACCAAGGCTCCTTAGAGGAACAGCTACTTTGCATGAGTCTTGGACTGCAGGAAGATCACCTATCTCTGTCGCTCGAAAAAGCCGCCCCGGCACCCCTGCCGACTGCAAAGCCTCCGAAGTGGTTTGAGACCGACCCTCCCGCCTACCAGCAGGAGGACAGTTCCACCACTTGGGAGCCACGATTCCACATGTGGGCAGTCAGCGAGGGGGTGTATCCCTACTACACCAGTGCGTATCAGACTGTAGACCCCCAACACACGACAACCGCCGCTCGAGCTGCCTACGGTCTCCTTACGGCTGTCCCGGAGGAATACACCCTCAACTTCGAACCCTTCCTTGGTGATCCGGGCACCGGCAGTGGGACGGACCCCCACGGTGCCTGGAAGCTGGCAACCACCCTCTTCAAGGGCGCGACCATGGCCACAACCTCACAGCACCTCTCGGATCGCCCGCCGCCAGTAGTCGGCCGGTGTCTCATGTGACGGTGCACATGAGACACCGGACGACTACTGGCGGCGGGCGATGCCGCTGCATAGGGCTCTTGGAAAGAATGGGCCGGGGCAACTCATGGCGTTCAACACCATCCACATTGGTGTTTGGCGCGAGTATGCAAAAGCCTTCTACAATTTCAGCCTGAAAAGTCTTCAGGAGATGGCTGACAGAGGCATTCTGTTGTTCTGGGCCACAGAGCACTTTCTGCATGTCGCAGGAGTTGGAGCAGCGAATGATGCTCGTCATGGTGCGTCAGTTGCCGCCGTCACGGCAAGCCAGGCAGTGCGCATTATGCCCCCCTCCTCTCGCAATCATCGCAGCCGACAGTGGCAACTGCAAGAGCAACTGGTACAGCTACTACAGTCCAGGGGAAAAAGGGAAGGAGCAACAGGCGGAGAGGCAAGGATGGCTAGGGACAGGATACTCCAAAGTTGACTCAGGGGCGACAAAGGGAGTGCTACGACTGTGGGAGAGCACATCGCTACACTTAGTGCAAGCTTCCCAAAAACTGGACAAAGATTGCACAAGGCCTACAGAAGGCGTTCGAATAGCGTGAGCGTGCATCCATGCATTCCACAACAGTGACCGATGTGAAATCCACATCAGGAGCAGGAGCAGCCGCCGATGATGCCGGTGACCTGTCACCTCTGGAGCAGCAGCTCGCGATGCATGCTCGCGACATCGCCGAGCTTCGCCAGCTCCTACGACTTTCCACCCAGGGAGGTGCGAGTGCATTGACTGAGCCAAGGGGTCTCACTGTTGGGTCTGTCGAGTCCGTACTGTGCAGTGGGGATGGTGGTGGTGGAGCACAGTGTGCTGATGAATTTGTGGAGTTGTTTTTTCCATGTGATGATGCTGGTTTGTCTGCTGTCTTTGCTGTAGCCCGCACCGGTCACGACGACCTTTCATGGCTTGGTGCGTCGCAGGTACGTGTCGCCTCTGTAGCTCAACAGTCATCTGCCGAGCAATCCCTGTCTACTGTGTGGATTGTCGGACACTGTTCAGTCACTTCGCCAGAGCGTGTGACGGATGCCACCTGGATCCTAGATTCAGGTGCCGCTCATCACATGACATGTCGCTGCCGTGATTGTGTTGTGCTTGGTCCTGTTGGCTCTGTGCGGTCTGTGCGGATGGCTGTTGGGCATGAGGTGCCTGTTCAGGGTGAGGGTGTGGTGCAGTTCCACGGGCCATCAGGGCCGTTCTACATCTCCAACGTGTTGCATGTGCATGGTCTAGAACTCTGCCTATTGTTTGGACGTGCATGCACGCAAATGGGTCTCAGCGTCGCATTCACTGGTGAGGATGCCACTGTCTCTGTCTGTGCAACCGCTGACGGTCGGAGACTTGTACCACGTCTCTGACTGCCCCATGTCTACCCCCGTCATGACATCCTCCGCTGCGCGGGTGTTTGTGACGGGCACTCTGTCGCCTGAGTACCAGTGCCTACAACACAAACGCTTGTGTCATGTCCATCTGGATGCTGTTGATCGTCTGATTCGCACACAAACTGTGCGCGGTCTTGACGCGGCGTCCTTCGAGGCGCCACCTAAAACTGATTGCTTGCAGTGTACTCAAGGTGAAATGCATAGGGCCACATACTCTCTGTCCGACTCACGGGCTCTAAAGCCCCTTGAGTTGGTTCACTCTGATCTCCTTGCACCCTACCCGTGGAGTTCCAGGATGACACAGGGCGATACCTCCTGACATTTACGGACGACTTCACCCGCATGCGGTGGGTATGCAGCTTGTGCCTGAAGAGCGATGCTGCGCTCGCCGTGCGCACGTGGCTCGTTATGGCCGAACGCCATTCTGGCCACGCCCTCCAAAATTTTCGCTTTGATCGGGATGGTGAATTCATGTGTTACCTAGACCAGTATTTTGCCGAAGTGGGGGTGTTTCATAACCTCTCCGCCCCCGCCACGCCCCAGCAAAATGGCGTGTCCGAGCTCTGGAACCGCACCATGGAAGATGGGGTTCGCTCATTGCGGGTGGACAGCGGCATGCCGGAAGCATTCTCTTTCGAGGGCATGGCATACATGCCACGGGTCTGGAATTGGATCCCTCATGGCCCCCTCCCCAACACACACACCCCATACCAACTGTGGTATGGGCGCCGTGCCGACCTCCGGCGGGAGCGTGTCTGGGGATCTCTTGCCTGCATCTGGTTTACACCAGAGCAGCAAGGGACCAAGTTTTCCCCCCGCGGTCGCGCATGCACGTTCGTGGGCGTGGCCTTACGCTCCAAGGCTTGGTGCTTATGGGACCCCAGTTGGCGGCGCATTGTTGAGTCTCGAGACGCGCTCTTCTTTAAGCGTCTCTCCTTCCGCAACCTACCGGTTAGTGGCACCCCGCAGTCGCATTCCCTTGAGTATGGTACAGTCCCTCGCACGGGGGAGGGTGGACTGACTGATGCCGCGGCCCCGGTCACCCTGGATGCTATTGGTCCGTCCCACCCACCAGCTAGCTCGCTTGCGATATCCATACCACCTGCATTGCCTACGCCGCCTCTCCCGCTTGCGGCACCCGTGTCACCAGCCCCTCCTGCTTCCACAGTGCCTACGTCACCCGCTGAGTCCCTAGCGCCGCCTGCGTTGTCCACACCTACATCACGTGCAAAGGCCTCTGCGTCGTCTGTGTCGTCACGACTTGCGTCGCCAGCACGGCCAGTCGAATCGCGTGTGTCGTCATCCCCTTCCGTCTCCCAAGTCAATGCCCTAGCACCCGACACATCGGCAATCATGTTGGTTTCCGATGCGTGTCCACCTCCTGTCCCAGTTGCATCGCCTCCAGAGGCGTACAGATGAGGTGAGGGTGGGTGCCTTCGCCCACGTCGTACTTGTAGCGTTCGCAGTGGGGACCCCAGCATGAGGGTCCTAGGTCTCAGCGCGCAGGGGCTCACTAAAGTTCACCCTGGTTACGATACAAGCCTTGCGCTCATTGCTCACGAGCGATGACTTGTAGTCGACTTTGCAGAGTCCACCGTCACTATTGGCCCTCCGTCTGCAGCCTATGCCTTGGCCATGCGTAGTGGAGCCGCTGCCATCCCAGATCCCAGTGTGGTGGGAGTGATACCAGACCCCAGCACGCTACGTCAAGCTATTGCTGGGCCCGATGCCGCACTCTGGCGCATGGCATGTGAGGCTGAGCTGGCGGCCATTGATGAACATGAGATGTACGAGCTTGTAGACCTGCCGCAAGGACGGAAGGCCGTCCAGGCCAAGTGGGTCTTACGAAAAAAGCTGAAGTCGGACAACTCAGTCAACCGCTACAAAGTGCGACTAACTGCGAAGGGATTCTCTCAGGTGGAACGGATCGATTTCACTGAGGCCTTCGCACCGGTTGGGCACACGACTACGGCCTTGGGTCTGCTGTCTGAGGTGGCCCAGCACGAACTCCACCACATGGACGTCAACAACACATTTCTGCATGGGAAGTTGGACAAAGAGATCTACATGGCTCAGCCCTCACGTTTCGAGGATGGCAGTGGTCGTGTGTGGCGGGTGCGGAAGGCTCTGTACGGCCTGAAGCAGTCACCCCGGTGCTCAAGCAAGGAGATCACAGGCATGCTCCTACGAGCCGGCTATGCTCAGAGCGCGGCCGACCCATCGCTCGCTGTCCCCCAGACTCCTACGCCACTCATGGCCATCCTGGTCTACGTTGATGACCTTCTGATCGCCTCGCCCGATCTGAAGGTTGTCGAAGTAGCCAAGGGAGTGTTGCAGTCGACATACAAAATGAAGGACCTGGGAGAGGCTGCAGTGTTTCCGGGCATGCAGATTGTGCGTGATCGTGCTCGTCGGGCGCTCTCGGTCCATCAGGAGCGGTACGCTCTCACTCTAGGGGAGCGCTTCGCCGAGCTACTTAGCGGCGTACGCATGGCGTCGACCCCGATCACCCCTGACGTTCAAAACGCTCTGAAGGTCATTGATCCAACAGAGCTGGGGGAGCTAGTCGACGTGACCTTGTACTTGCAAGTCATTGGCTCGCTCATGTACCTGGCCACGACGACACGGCCGGACACAGCCATCACTGTCAACCTGCTGGCGCAGTTCTCACAGGCACCACGCACAAGGGTTTTGGAGGCTGCCCTCCAGTGCATTCAGTACGCCGTGTCCACAGCTCAAATCGGACATCACTACCATGGGCATGCCTCTTTGGATCTCGACGAGCATACAGATGGTGACTGGGCATGGAGCCCAGACGGCAGGAGTCGCACTGGCTACATATTTCTCATTGGAGGAAGTGCTGTTTCGTGGCGTAGCGGCAAGAAGGGCTGCATCGCTCGCAGCACCGCCAAAGTAGAGTATGTAGCTTCAGGTGCTGGCGTAGCCAAGAGTGTATGGTTAGTTCGTCTGTTTCTTGAACTGCATCAGTCCATGCCCCCCGTTGTGCTTCGATGCGACAACGAAAGCGCAAAGGCCATCACGGAGAACTCCAATGTGTTTCATACACGCACGAAGCACGTCAACATCGAGTACCATTAGATCCGAGATCTGGTGGATCGAGGTGAGGTTCAGGTTGTGTGGGTCTGCATCGACTCGCAGCGGGCTGATTTTCTAACAAAGGCCATCATTCGTACGAAGTTTCTTGCAGCTATGCGTTCTGTGGGATAGCACCCTGCCTCTACTGTGGATTGACCTCTGCTCTTGAGCTATGTCTCTTGTCATTCACCATCACTGTGTTTGTGCTATTTCCTGCATCAGTTATGTTACGTCACTGGTCCTGTTCGCCGTGGGGTCATGGGGGAGTGATATTGTTCATACAACTTACTGTGACCTCTCGGGTCACGTCCATTGCCTTGCAAACTCTGCATGAGGCGGAGGGCACGGAAGACTGGGGGAGCAGACGCGAGCCCGGCAGCTGCTGAGCGGCTGTCAACGGCCACCGTGTACACTTCCTCACCCACTACACGTGGTGGTTGTCCTTTCAAAAGTACTCGTATCGTGTTTCGAGACAGTCCAGATTATATTTCCTTGTGCGTGAACTAAAGTGGTTTGGTAACCTAGACTAGTCTTGCGTGTGAGCTAGGTGATAGCTTAGACAGACATAGTTTAGGTCTAAACTTGGTTTGTGGACAAGTGGGACGCGAAGTGGGCGTGTTTGGGGTTGTTTGAGCGAGTGCCGGCGAGCTCCTTCTCGCCGGCCGAAGGGTGGACTCGAGCAGTGAGTTCCACCCCGTAGGACCAATCCCTCCGCTCACTGTCTTGAGTCAAACTACACACACACGCTGGTGTTGTAACTGCACCACCTGTTGTTGTTCCTCGCACCCGAGCAGCTGGATTGCATGTGTTGTTCATGGGGTGTAAAACACGTAAATGACCTCGTATCTCTGTCCACACACTCATCACCTCTACAGGTTACCAATCTGTAGTAAAGCTCGGTGCATGTGGAATGAATCTTGCATTGCAAGCGCCTCAGCCGAGTGCAAGAGAGCTCCATGCAGCATACAATCAGGATGAGTCTGAGAGCACAATTATCTTCACAACTTTGCTTAGTTGATTCTTAGCGAAACCTGAAGCAACATATGATAGGGGAGCATGCACCCACATACGCTCGTGGTCATTGTGGTTGACTGTGTTCTAGTCGTCCATGCTTAGACACAATTGTTCCTCGGTGATGCTGGGTTCCTCATTTAAAGTTTTTAGACACTTTGCAAAGAGTCTGAAAAAGACGCTTTGCAAAGAGTCTTAAAAAGACGCTTTGCAAAGCGTCTAATAATTTTGAATGGATTGTTCCTCGGTGATGTTGGGTTCCCGAACCTACGAGACCACGCGACCTGTTTATTCTGAATTATGAGAAACCGCTGGCGGCACGTTTGCCGACCGGTCTGGTTCGATCTTGGGGTGGCATCAGGGCCGCACGTTGATCTCCTCACGTGGGTGGCCCCAGTCAACTAGCTGATGTTGTCCACAGCTTACAGTGACCCCTCGGCTCATGCCCATGCTCGTGCAGATCCCTGACTAGACAGCCACCTTTGACCAGTGGGGGAGCTGACGTGGCCTTGGGAGTGTCCGAGATTCCATGACAATCCACCAGTGACACTCGTGACGAGCTGGGGCTCAGGCTCGACCGTTCCAGGCTTTTCGGTAGTAAGGCCGATTGGCCGATTGCAGGTTTTCCATTTATCAGACGCTTGCTGGTGACTGAATCATGGTGTGTGGGCATTCGTTGCGTAGGATTTTGCACCCTGCTCTGTTTGGTTTTGACGGTTCTTGATTCGGATGCCTGAGCAAGGAGATATACCTTAAAACGTGGTTTTCGGCCGGATTATCTGTAGCAGGAAAATGAGACCGGTCGGTGCACCGCCGCTAGCAGACGGCACTTATGACCTGACCTTCCCATTTTGTCACTTGCTATGCATCATGCTTAAGCTAAGCCTTGGTTCACATGACGTGTTCCAATCTTGCTCTCACTGTTCCTTGCATGACCTGTGAGTCAACTAGCCAGATCAGTGGTATCAGGCTAGTGAACAGTTGAGCTAGGAAGTTTCGAGGAATATTGTCACCAGCGACTATCACCTCGCTATCGGATTACTCGCTCACTTGATCCTCTTACCCGCTTGCTGCCTCTACAGCAATTTTGCTCCATTCCATGGTGTCGTTTGTGGATTGATGCTCTCATGCTTGGCCACACTTGTTATTCTAGCAACCCTGTACTACCTACAGCGTGTGATTGCATCTAGACTAGCCACTGAGGTTGTAGCACGCCAACCCAGCAGGTAATGAAGGCTGCATAACAGGTGGTTGTGCTGCTGCGGCCACTGACATGATGCCGCTTCTTGCTTTTGCTTCCACTCCGCGCTGATGCATTGGCTTGTTTTGCAGAATTTGCTGCCGAGTCCAGCTACTGCTGCTTGCTAACCTATGGATTGGTGATGCAGCCTTCAGCCCATGCATTTGTATAGGTCAGTGGCTGCTCTAGGGTAGAACTGGGTTGCTGTTCAGGACCTGAATGCACACATTCCACAAATTGATGTGCAACCTTCCACACAGCACGCAATTCGGGTTGGTATGGAGTTGTATTATGCCCATCGTTGCTGTCGAATTATACGAGCTGTCCATAGTCGAAATCGACATGACAGCGATGCCCATGTTTTGCGCTTTTCGAGCGAAAATGGGCACGGCTGTAATATACTTCATGTATTTGACATATTCGACATGGATTTTGACTTTGAGGCCGAAGTCGAACTTCGCCCGTCGTCGCGAGCTCGCAAGAGGGGTTTCGCGGCGAAACTTCCCTGCGAGCTCGCGATGACACTGCCAAACCCCCCACTTAAACTAGGGGGTCTGTCATAGGTTTGGGGTGGTTTGCAAGATGCGGCACACGCTGCGCATCTGCCGAGCCCCGCTACCGCGGGGCCCGGCAGATGCCTGGGCAAGAAAAATAACAATACCCAAACCCCTGAGTATAACTAGGGGGTTTGTCTCTTATTGGGGGCGGTTTGCAGGATGCGGCGTGAGAAGATGCAAGGAAGCTTCCTAGAAACACTCTCGTTGATCAGGCATCAATGCCTGATCAGACGGTGATGACAGTCACAAGTCGTGCACGCAACGGCAAGAGTTTGGCTAGGGGACACAAGGCAAAGTGTCTGAATGCTTTAATAGCATTTGCAGAGAGAGATAACAAATGACAGGTCCACGGCCTAAATACCTGCCGCGGCGCACAGCGGGTGTTGCACGCGGCGGTCCAAGAGCTGTCCAAAAACTGGCCCAAAACCACTGTTTTGGCCATAACTCTGCGCACACATGTCAGAATGCTACGCCGTCTGAACCTAGACGTGCAGGATCACAAGATGGACGCTACGACTGGTCACATGCATGCATCCATCATCAGACGGTGGACACGCAATGCAAAAACATGCAAATCGGGCTCATGGCCAGTCCGCCAAAAAGACTCCTGCAGGCTGCAGAAAGACAGCAGGGAGTCCCGGCAGTGTCCGTGGCTCTGGAACGCTAGTCGGCCAGCTCCAAGCTGGTAATCTGCCCCCCGTCATCCCTCCGATGTCACCAGGGCCTGCCTTAGGGATCTGCACGAGTATGGGCACGGCCGAGTGGTCACAGTAGACTGTACAAGAATGTCACAAATCACAACAATTCCCCATGACCCGATGGTACGCATGTCCATACACGTGCAGCACTGGGACAAGTACAATAGTTAGTGTGAAATAGATGAGACACAGACACACATCCCACACTCAACCACCCTCAGGCATGGGGCGAAGCCCAACAGAACGAATGGCCACCAGGAACTTTCCGCGAGCTAGTGCCTTCGTCAAGAAATCAGCACGCTGCATGTCAGTACCAACCTACATGACGGAGATCACGTGTCGCTCCACCAGATCACGCACAAAGTGATGCTCAACCGCAATGTGTTTTGTGTGAGCGTGAAAGACACCGAAGTTCTCTACAATGGCGAGAGCACTCTGCTTGTCGCAGAAGCACAATGGCGGGTACTGACTGACCAAGCTCAAGAAACAGGCGTTGCAGTTATACCGCCTCAACAGCCCCTGCGCCCAGAGCAACATAATCTGCCTCCGATGAGCTACGTGCGATGCAGCACTGCTTCCCGCTACGCCAAGACAGAGCGGTACCACCAAGCAGGAACACGTAGCCAGTATGCCTACGTCCATCTGGGCTCCAAGCCCAGTCGCTGTCAGTGTAGCCATCAAGGACCATCAAACACTACCGACGAAAGAAGAGTCCGCAGTACGGTGTGGAGACCACGTACCGCACCACTCGCACAGCTGCGTGAAGGACTCTAGCACGAGGAGCATTCGAGAACCGAGCGAGGAGGTTGACGGCGAAAGCGATGTGAGGACGTGTGGTAGTGGCCAGGTACATCAGAGATCTGATGAGACGAAGGTACAAGGTCACGTCCACTGTCTCCCCCAGCTATATGGGATCATCCACCTTCAGGGCATCCTGCCCATCAGGTGTAAGAGGTGTGGAAGCGGTGGGCACTGCACCAAGGAGATTGTTGAAATGCTCCCCCACGACTCGTGCATATCGGGCCTGATGCAGCAACAGTGTCCGACGCCTCCGATCTCGCACGATCTCCATACCAAGAAACACCGATGCAGGACCGAGGTCCTTCATCCTGTGGGTAGTCTCAAGGACAGCTTTGGCCTCCTTCACGGCCTCCATGGATGGAGACGCGATCAGAAAGTCATCAACATAGACTAGGATGGCGGTGAACCGCTCGGGTGTCGGTAGGATGAAAAGAGAGGGATCTGCCTCGCTCTGTACATATCCTGCACGAGTCAAAGTGCCGGTGATCTCCCGGTTCCAACACCGTGGAGACTGCTTGAGGCCGTACAAGGACTTGCGCAAGCGCCAGACCTTGTCACCGTCCTCAAAGCTGGTGGCTACGCCACGTAAATCTCCTCATCCAGAGAGCCATGGAGGAACGCATTGTTCATATCCATCTCATGCAGTTCCTAGTCATGTTGAGCCACTACACCAAACAGAGCTCGAGCTGAGGTCATGCGGTCGACAGGGACAAAAGGGCCAGTGTAATCGACGCCCTCAACCTAAGAGAACCCCTTAACGACCAAGCGGGCCTTGTAGCTTTCCAGTGAGCCATCTGGCTTCACTTTCTTGCGAAGGACCCACTTGACCTGAATAGCCTTCCTCCCATGTGTAAGGTCGACAAGCTCGTAGACTCTATGCTCTCGGATAGCATGAAGCTCATCCTCGCAGGCAGCTTGCCAAGCGTCAACATCCTGTGATGAGAGAGCTTCCCTCAGGGTGCCCGGGTCGGGCGTCACAGAGGGAGAGCTCTGTGTGGAAAGGGCTCACGCCTCGGTGATAGGCCTAACAACCACAAGATCAGCTGCTGCATCACAAGCGATATGGAACTCGTGAGTGACGAGATCGTGCCGTATGGGGCACGCTGGATGTACCTCTGTGAGCTCAGTGCGGACACTTAGGCCTAGGGCCTTTGTGCCGAGGTCACCAGTCGCGATGCTGCGAGAGGGGCACCTGGGTGCGGGGCCCGACGCTTGCTGAGCTCCAGAATCCAGTGGTCGAAGACGGCCACCAGGCTCACAGGAGGAACCTGGGCTCGAGGGGCGCACCTCAGGCTGAGAGACAGGCACGACCACAACAGGTGAGGGCTGAGGCAAGGTAGCCGGTGATGCCGTGCGAGGAAACGCATGTGTGGGGGACACGGGGCTGGATGTGACAGCAGGAGCAGGCAGGACTGGACCTGACACAGAGGCAGGAGTGCCAACAGACGCAGGTACGGGAGTAGGCGAGACTGGACCAGACACAGAAACAGGAGTACCGGCTGACGCAGGTACTGGCGCAGAAGTAGGTGCGGGAGCTGGAGCAGGGACACCTGTGGGGTGTGAAACAGGTTGTACGGGCGAGGTCTCTCGACCGACATCGATGATTGCCGGGTCATCAAGGGCCGGAGACCGAGAGGTGAAGGGGGCTCGAACGGAAATATCAGCCTGATGAGAGGTGCTCGCTGGCGTAGAAGTCTCCCCCTTCCGCCGAGAATCCTCACAAGTAGGAACATGCGTGGTGGAGAGTGCCGTGATCGAAGTCAGATCACGGTAGGTGAGAGATTAAGAAAAGAGCGCGTCGCGGGATTCAATCACGCGACGACGAGTAGGGTCCCAGAAGCGCGAAGCCTTCAACCGCGGGGAAATGCCTACAAAGGCATACAAGCAACCCTGAGGTGAGACCTAGGACCCCTGCGGGTCCTCGGTGTACCACACGGAGGCCAAGGATTCCCAGACGCGAGCAAGACGAAGGTCAGCACGATGTCCAAACCAGAGCTCATACAGTGTAATATGGTCCGGAAGCGGACCGTGCGGGAGGCGGTTCCAGACCCACGTCATGTAGGCGAAGCCCTCAAAAGCGAAGGACTCAGGGAGACCGCACTCAAACCGCATAGCGCGAACCGCATCCTCCATGGTGCGGTTCCAACGCTCGGAAACACCATTCGGAGACTTGGTGAAAAATCCCGTGCTCTGCAAAGAATCCGTCCATCTCGCCAAGGAACCCATTGCCGCGATCCGACCAGAAAGTATGTAGCGTGTGACGTGACTGACGCTCAGCCATCACGAGCCAGAGTCGAACCGCAAGGGCGGCGTTGCTCTTCTGAAGCAGGCTGTAGACCCACCGCATCTGGGTAAGGTCATCAATCAGAGTCAGAACATACCGGCCCCGATCAGATAGGGACTCGAAAAGAAGAGGACCGAGAAGGTCCGAGTGAACTAACTCGAGAGGCCTAAGCGCTCGGGAACTAGAGTCAAGGTCGGTGCATCGGTGCATCTTCCCCTGAGCGCAAAAGAGATAGTCGGTCTTGGGTGGCTTCTCGAATGAAGCCGCGTCAATACTGAGAGCTGGCTGTGTCCGAATGAGCTTCAACACAGTATCGGAGCCCACATGACACAGACGGCGATGAAGCAACCGCTGGTGTTCCAGAGACAGAACGCCAGTGACAAAAACCCGAGCAGAGGAGGAAGGGGAGTAAGGGGAGGAGGTACAAGAGACGCGATACAGATCATCCATGACAGAGGCACGAAGGACAACACAGCGAGTATCACTAGCAGTCATAGTCGCTGAGTCTGCGGTATGCTCCACAGAGAGACCCATGAGTGTGGAGGCACGCACAGAAAGCAGACTCAGCTCAAGATCAGGCACAAACAATACGTCAGAAAGGTACAAGGGGCCAGACGGACCGTCAAAACATACAATCCCAACACCATGGCATGGCAAGGACTGACCAGAGCCTGTACGGACGGAACGGACAGACGTGATAGGACCGAGAACAACAAAATCACTAGGACGACACGTCATGTGATGAGTGGCACCAGAATCGCTGATTGAAGCGCCACCGGAGTCACGACTGGTGGACGTCACTGTACAATGGGCAATGGAATACTCGGCATCAGAGGGACGTTGAGCCGTCAGTGGGGAGGAATGACACAGGACACAAAGATGAGACTCATGAGCCCAATCGGTGCAGTCAGGCCCATCATCATCACATGCTGACTGTGCTCCCCCACACGCGTCATCACGAGTCACAGGAACGGACGGACAGACAGTCTGCGGACCACCCGACGATGACAACACACTCGCACCTCCCTGAAAGCGGAGTGCCAGAAGGTGTTGAAGCTCAGCGACGGTGCGGTCGCGTGGGTCCAGATTGCTGCTACTCGCCGGTGGAGAAGCGAGAACAGCTGCAGTCGTGGCCGTCACGCGTCCGGAGGATAGCGAGGATGAGGTGCTGGACGTGGAACGGAGGGCGTGTGCAGCCTGGAGCCCACGAGTAATCCGCGCCCAGTCGAGCGGCTTTTGGCATTCGGTGTAGTGATGGGCGCCTCCATAGTTATAGCAGTGAACAAAACGTCCACTGCTACCACTGGAGGACGACTGCTGCTGCGACTGCTGCTGACCTGATCCACGCTTCTCCTTCTTCTTCTTCCCCTCAGCTGCAACTGCAACACCCTGTGTCTGAGTGGGTGTGGGCGGGGGCGAAGAGGAGGAAGACGAGGACGTGATGGAGGATGAAGAAGGAGATTGCAGGAGGGATGATGGTGTTGATGCGACGACTGCTGCAGCAAGGGAAGTCTCCTGATGAGCCACTATTGCCTCGCGGGCTGAAGTCACCTGGAGAAAGAGCTGATGCGTCCAAGAAGCTGCAAAGCGGCTGAAAAGGGCTTGAGGACAGCGTCGTTGTACCGTGTGAAGATGTCAGGATACTCAAGGCGAACTCCGAGCATCATAGCACGGAGCGCCCACAGCTCTGTGCCTCTGGAGGTCCCAAGGCGCGTGTAGATGCGCATGGTGCGTCGCCTGTCATCGGCTGCAGGCTCTGAAGGCCCCTGACGGAGAGAGTGGAAAGCACGAATGTGTGCTGGACGGGTGGCGTGCATCTTTGCGGCCAGCAGAGATAAGGCCAGATCCCAACCTCCGCGTGGATCAGCGCCGGTGTCTGTGCCGGGCTCGCCAAGGAAGGGGCGGAAGTCGAAGACGGTCTCACGTGCCATGGCATAGAGGAGTCCGCGCATCGCTCTGGCTGCTGTCAGCACCTGTGCTCAGTCTATAGGTTGATACGGGCTGTGGTAGTAGGGCCACACGCCCTCTGAAGTAGCCCAAACGTGAAAGAGGATCTCCCAACAGTCGAAGCCGTCCTCAGTGATGTACCGTGGAGGTGGTGTCTCAAAGTCCTTGGGTCGCCGCTCCGTGGGGAGAGCAACCGTAGGCCGAGGGGGACGAGGGACGGGGAAGACTCCTGGAAGGGGATAGTCACCGGGATAGTCAGGTGATGATCGCACCGGAGGAATCCGAGGAGATCTGGTACCCGTCTATAGTTGACGGAGGCGCTCCTAAAGAACTCAAATCTCATGATCCGGGGAGTCGTCTGTCATGCGTGGCATGAATGGCTCATCATCCAGGAGGTCAGAAGGTGGTGGGTCAGGTCGAGCTCCTATAACGGGTGCCTGAGCGGACTGTTGTGTAGAGACCGCGACGCAGGCAGCTCCCTCGGAAACCTGCCGTGTGACTATGGACTGGCACGCAGAAGCGAAGTCAGCATACGGATGGCATCAGTCTGCTCCCGTTGTAGGCGACGCATCTCAACCTGCTGACTCCGCAGGTCCTCAATGGCCTGCAAGCGTGGGCTCAAGACCCCAGAAGAGGAGGAGGAGGGATCATCTGTCGCCTTCCCCTTGTTGTCCGACGAGTTCATGCCGCCTCTCAGTATGGGTCAACAGGCCAGGTTTGTCGGATTGCAAAAGCGTCAGCGTTTCTCGAGAAGTTGAAACGCTGGCAATTTTTGACTCTCTGGCCAAAGTTTTGGCTAAGTATGGTGCTGACATCAGCAGGTGGTTGCTGACGTTAGCACGACCTGATGACGTCAGCAAGCAAAAATGCTGACGTCGGCTCAACTCCCTCCCTCCTTTTTCTTTTTCCTTCTCTCGCGGTTCTGCGCGAGCGTGCAGCCGCTCCGCGGCAGCTGCGCGGAAGCTACGCGAAGGCTGCGTAGTAGCTTCCGCTCAGCTGCTGCTGCAGCCGTGCTGCCAGCTGCAGCAGCGGCTGCGTGGCTGCATGCACAGCAGTGGCAGCAATGGCTGCGCAATGCCGCTGCTGCTCCTACGTGGTGCGGCTGCTGCTCGCTGCCGTCGCCGCGCACCGCTGCTGCTGCTGCTGCTGCGCTGCTGTTGGTGCAACTACTGCTGCTGTGCTGTTGCCGCCGTGGCTGCCGCGGCTGCTGCTGCGCTGCTGTTGCTGCCGCTGCTGCTGCTCTGCTTCTGCCACCGCTGCCGCCGCTCACTGCTGCTGCCGCGGCTGCCACTGCGGCTGCGGACGGCTGCTGCACTCGCTGCAGCCGCCACGCACTGTTGTAGCTGCTGCTACGGCGCTACTGCTGCCCCTGCCGCTGCTTGCTGCTCTGTTGCTATGTTGCTGCTGGCACAGCGGCAACGCCGCTGCTACGGTCTCACGTAATGGGTGTGGGCTGCGTCGACGGCAACCGGCTGTCGTTGACAGGCCCTAGTGGATCTGTTGCAGCGGTGACTCTCATTGTTGCTGCTCTGCTGCGTCTCTGCTGCACAGCTCAGTGAGAGCTGTCTCACTGCTCTGATACCATGAGAAGATGCAAGGAAGCTTCCTAGCAACACTCTCGTTGATTAGGCGTCAATGCATGATCAGACAGTGACGACAGTCAGAAGTCGTGCACGCAATGGCAAGAGTTTGGCTAGGGGACACAAGGCAAAGTGTCTGAATGCTTCAATAGCATTTGCAGACAGAGATAACAAATGACAAGTCCATGGCCTAAATACCTGCCGCGGCGCACTGCGGGTGTCGCAAACGGCGGTCCAAGAGCTGTCCTAAAACCGACCCAAAACCACTTTTTTGGCCATATCTCTGCGCACACATGTCAGAATGCTACGCCGTCTGAACCTAGACGTACAGGATCACAAGACGGGCGCTACGACTGGTCACATGCATGCATCCATCATCAGACGGTGGACACCCAATGCAAAAACATGCAAATCGGGCTCATGGCCAGTCCGCCGAAAAGACTCATGCAGGCTGCAGAAAGACAGCGGGGAGTCCCGGCATTGTTTGGGGCTCTAGAACGGTAGTCGGCTAGCTCCAAGCTGGTAATCCGCCGCCCGTCGTCCCTCTCATGCCACCAGGGCCCGCCTCAGGGATCTACACGAGTATAGACACGGTCGAGTGGTCACAGTAGACTATAGAAGAACGTCACAAATCACAACACGGCGCACGTGTGATAGGAGAAAGGGAATCTACCAGGCCCCGCTACCGGGGGGCACAACAGATGCTCGGGCAAGTAAAAAAATAAAACCCAAACCCCCCAGTGTAATCAGGGGGTTTGTATGTTATTGGGGGGGGTTGCGAGATGCGGCGCACGTGCGATAAATGAAAGGGAAACTGCCGGGCCCCGCTACCGCGGGGCCCAGCAGATGCCCTGTCAAGTAAGAAAATAAAACCCAAACCCCCCAGTGTCACTAGGGGGTTTGTCGGATATTGGTGGGGGGGGGGGGGG
>SZWC01022741.1:23809-36038 GCA_023375785.1 Penium margaritaceum
TCTCTCTCTCTCTCTCTCTCTCTCTCTCTCTCTCTCTCTCTCTCACACACACACACACACACTCTCTCTCTTTCTCTCCTGGTGCAGCCAAATAGTATTTGTCTCATAGCGCTCTCTCTCTCACCTGGTGTAGCCGAAGTACTTCTTCAATGCCTCCAACGGCGCATCCGTCTGCTGCCGCCTCAGATTCTCCATTCTGTTTTTCGGAGCTCACAACTTGCAGAGGCAGAGACGCAGAGAGGACGTCAAGAGATGCCTGACTCTAAACGCCAAAGACTTCTGATGCCTCGGATGTAAAAGTAAATTGTAGACGTTCTGCTCAACATCTAAAATTTAATTTTACTGCAAACGCCTCAGATTTTCTGTGATGCGGCGATGAGCTGTGCGATGTGGCGCCGCTGTTGAGGCGACCGCGGCTGAGGCCCAACTGACCGAACGGAACTGGGGGGAAACCCAAGCAAAGAAAGGTCTCGCGCTGAAGTTCAGGGCAGTCGTTAGGCTCACAGACAAAACTCCCAGATCAGACCAGGAAAATGGGGGAGGTCGGTGTTCACCTCGTCTTTCTTCCACCCTCTCCACGTTCCCTCACTCCCACTCACTTCAGTCACACCCTCAACCTCTTCCTCTCCCAGATTCTGCTCGCTCCTAATCTGCGGCGGTACAGCGTGCACTTCGCAAGCGGCTGACGAGGAAAGGAGTCGATGCCCCGGTGTTGAGACAGACAGCCCAGCAAACCTTGGCCGGCGGATCTCTGACCCTACGCTATCTCCCGAGGCAGGCTTCCTCGCTCGACTTGGATGGCTTCTGAGGTGGCCCGGCAAGATCTAGGCAAATATTTTTCTTCCGTGCTTCTCTGCGTGATTGTGGATGGCAACGCTGTGGCGTCAACATGAAGCCACCGATGTTTTGGCGTGGCGGGAGTTTGCTTTTGTGACGTCGGCGAGCCCGCCGCAATCAAGCACCGTTTCTCTTTGGTCATTTTTATCGTTTGGCCATGTTTTTCAACATCCTTTCAAAAATGGCCGCGGCTCGGCGTCGTCACACATGTTGGCCATAAAATGTCGCTCGATATCAGATTTGGACATAATTGACTGCGTTCCGCAACCTGCCTTCCTGTTCTGGCCATAATCAGATGCGCGCCGTCTCCTCCTTTCAAATATGGCCATGAAAGCAGCCGACGACAAAAGGATCGTGCGAGCAAGTGATATTGACAAAAGACGCCCATTAAACACTCGAAGATCTCCTAAATCCATCCTCAACATCAAAAAGCTCAAAGATGTATATAAAAGGTAAACAATTAACCTTCGACCATGCTCCAAAATATGAGAAATAGAATCAGAATCTTAAAAGAATATGAAACTTTAGTGAGAGTTTTGAGGGTATTCAAAGCATCGTGAAACCTAGAATAGGTGGTGGAAACTCAAATATAACTATTAACCCTTCATATGGATAGAATAAAGTAGAATGATCTTCCACATAAATATATTCATGAAATAAAGAATTAAATGCCAAAATGTTGAAATTCTCCAATTAAAAATATAAAGTTTCCAATTTAAATCACTCACATAATATATTGCCTCAAGATCAATTTTGATATCTCAATCGTTGCTTTTTTGTTTGGATTTGAAAAAACTATTGTATATATATTTAAAAACTAATTCAAGTTACATAAAGATATCTTCCAACATTTAAAATGGGTCTATAAATGACAAGTTTTTCCATACTATCTTAAATCTAATCGATCTTACACTGTATCAATCCCTTCAAAATACTTTTATGTATGGATTTTTAAGATATTAACATCGCAATAAATTAATGTAATATAGAAAGGTGTACAATATCGCTTCTACTAAAATTTTGGTGTGTGTAGACGAAAATAAAATTAAAATTTTGTTTCTAAGTGTATTAATTTTTTAAAAGAAAAATTTTCAGATATATTAAAGGAAGACTATGTTTAATGAAAATGTCTAAGAAAGTCATTGAATGGAAAAACTAGAGAACTTCATTGTACGAACAAAACATTCACCACGTAGTTTGTTAACTATAATGTAGAAAATGAGTATTGAATTGTGAAAAATGTTACAAGATCATCATTTCAAGTATTATTCCTACCTCTCCATGTGCTTAGAGTTTAAATTATCACATAAATGATGATTTCTAACACATTTTTATGAAAATATCTTCATTTGAATCAGGATATTAGAATATTTGCTATTATGTAAGATTTATACCTTATTATATTTATGTTTGTATTTTTCCAAATCCAGGCCAAAAGGCATGATAGAGAGACATTAATCTTAGGGAAGCATACTACATGATACATACATCATCAAAAATATTATTTTTCTCATGCATTTATTCATGTGGAAGATTATTTTACTTTTCTTCCGACTGAATGAAGATTGAATAAGTACATTTCAATTTCCATCACCTATTTTTGGTTTCACAATGCTTTGAAGACCCTTAAAACTCTCACTTAATGCTCATTATCTTTTAATATTCAAATTTTACTTTCTCATCATTTGGAGCATGTTCGGAGGTTAATGTTTTACCTTTTATGTAACCGTTTGTGTTTTTCAATGTTGATAATGGCTTTAGGAGATCACCGAGTGTTTAAGGGGTGCCTTTTGTCAATATCGCTTGCTCGTGTAATCCTTTTCTTGACGGCCGCCTTCATGGCCACATTTGAAAGGGGGAGCCGACATGTGCTTGATTATGGCTAGAACAAAAAGGCAAGCTACGGAGCGCAGTCAGTTATGGCCAAATCTGATATTGAGCAACACTTTATAGCCAATATAGATGACGACGCCGAGCCGCGGCCAGTTTCCGAAGGATGTTAAAAAACATGGCCGAACGAGACAAATGACCTTTCTCTTTTGCGGGCCCCAAATGTCTAAGTGGGGGGGCTGTATCAGCTCCAAAGGTCAAACGAGGAATTAGCCCGGCCCCCAAGGAGAAAGTGTTGATTTGGAGGTCGGTAGACGTGGATATTGGAGTGAAACTGGGTAGAAAGTCTGATCCTCTGGAAAAAAACTCTTTTGGAATTTGAGGGATAGGATTTGGAGTGACATAAGGTAGAAATTCATGGTCACACCTCCCTTATGTTGTTTTCTTAGGGATAATTGGAAAAAACCCCCAAAAAAAATTTACATACTCAACCAAATTTTTGCATGTTTAAACACCCTTATGAAGAATGAATTACATTATTATTTCTACACTACATGCATCTGGTGCTTAAGTGGTCACATTAGTGGTTAACTGCCAAACAAATGTAACATATCACAAACCCATCTTTTATGGGGCCTATAGCATTTGTTTCTGTACATTTTGAGAAGTTTCTTGTCATTTCATTTGCAAACTTCCCACTACATGTGAAACAAGGCTTTGAACATTGTGTTTTCATGCGGCCACTATTGTTTTCTTTCCATGTACATCCTCTTCTTTGTATCAGGATCCAAGTCTTGTTCCTTGATTCTCTGGAAGAACTCCTTCCTTTCAATTTAAGGCTTTTACATCTTCCTTGATCTCCTTTGCCAAAGCGATATTTTACTACATGCGACCATAACACTAGCATGAAACATTAGTGGTTCCACAAACCGTATTCATTTGGGACCCGCCTCACTTCGACAACACCTACATAATATCATTTTTGTTTCACACTCCTCGTACATGAAACTTTAAATCTCCTTGCCTTTGACAAAGGTTTAAGGATGCACACCTAATGCCATACTTCACGGTCGCAATCGTAAAATCCATGTCTCACATGCGGGTTTGCAATTCTGTATCTAGAAATTCCAATGTCTTTGGGATCTCATATATGACCAATCACCTCACCCCTGTAACAGTGTATTGACAAGTGTATTGGGAAGTGAACATGTTAGTGAACATGGACGTCTAACAAAAATTAGAAAAAAGTACACATAATCCATGATAACTAGCACCTTACGTAAGGAATGTGTATCCGGGCCCTAGATACATGAATTGATGTTGATGTTTTCTAAAAAATACTTGCACGTAGAAATACACTTTTTGATACACCAATTGTTGAGTGTATAAATTTAGGGTGATTAACCATAACTCTGGGATCTTCAAGTCCTTGGGTGGGTCCGTGGGAATTTTTAGAGTTTGGGTTGGTGGGGGGACAAAGGATACTAATGAAAGTGACACGCAATCCAAGAAAACTCCAAGCTCAGTGGAGGTTATGCACATCCAAAGCCTTTGCGCCTTGGACTCTCTTGCGTGGCATTCAGAGAGAAGATAGCATCTAGATTCTTGCTACCAAGCCTTTGACAGTTGGAGCCTAGTATGTGGCCTTGTGACTTGCCTCGGTGCTTGTTTTTTTTCTCAAGAGGAGCTTGGTGGTCGGAAATCCCTGGTGCACAACAACATTGGCGGATACCTGCCATGCTACTCTCCATAGGAAAAAGTTTATATAAGTGTGGCACCTAATGGATAAGGATCCATTGAGTCATTTTGAGGTCCTCTCCTTTTGGATGCTTGACCTGCTTGATGGTTATGAGGGTGCCATAAAGGGAAAAATAGGTTGCTCAATGAAATTCATCTATCACTATAGTTGCAAAGAGGGTGTTTCACAGGTTATAACACACTTTACGGCACTCAGTTCAGAGTTGATTTCCAAAATTTGGAGGTCATGGGTCCCATTCAATTGAAAACCTGAGCATAATCAACACAAAAGGCAGCCAGGCTTGTTGAAAAAAGGCGGAAGGGAGTAGCCTCCAAGGAGAAAAGGCGGTTGGAGGATCTTCAAGAGACTCTAAGAAAGCAGTTTTCCAAGATCCTTGATTGTACAAGGTACTGGGAAGCATGATTCTCATGCATGACAATGTGCATCCTGCTCATCCTGCTAGGCTAGGAAAGGGTGCTAGGGGTCAACTTTGATTGGATGTAACATTGTGTTCCCTTATCCAAATGATGCATATAAGGACTTGTTAGAACGTCTTGAAAATGTATGTTTCTCAGTCAAGATTCAATCAAAATATTTATATTCCCTACAAATTATTTGTATGTTTGCATAATTTCTGTCTGTGGAATGTTCAACTCTCTCTTACAATCCATTTGTCTTGTGTAGATGCCTATAGGTGAGCCTGATCACCTCTTAGAGGGCTATCCCAGGTTCTATTAGTGCTACCACACTTGCTTACGCTGCTTGGGCTTCTTGTGCCTCTGCGTCGACCTCGGCTAAACGTGCTACCGAGTCGTACACCGAGGCTGCAGTTGTAGGCGGTCGGGTTCCTGCCGCAACTACATATATTTGTACCTAAGTTGCTGCACCCGCCTTTGTTGTTGCCTCGGTGACTGCCTCTGCTGTGTCTGCAGTATCTATGACCTCTTCCTCCATTCACACCTCCACCTCAGGTACTGTCATCTCTGCTGAATCTGCACCATCTGTCGTCACCAGCATCGTCACAACGTCCATCTCTGTAGCTACAACATTCACCACCTTGGGCGCGGCCCTTACCACCGGAGCTCTTGCTCTAGTGATCCCTATTGCATCCATTGTCTCTATTGTCTCTACTACAACAACCATTACTATACCACCACTCCTTGCCTTCTTGCACACATGCTCAACTCCTCCTGCCTTATGAGGATTCTTTGCCTGTATTCCCTCTGCTGTTGCTCTGCCTCTTGCTCTCTTCTCTTGTGGTGGTTTGCTTGTCTGACCGCCTTTGGGCTGTCCTACAACGCACTTTTTTTGTGGCTTGGGCACGTCCAGTTTTCCCACGCCCACCGGGGCGGGGGAACATCTGCCGAAATCTATCCGGTAGGACCTCGCCACCGCCGCCATGCCCGGTGACGATGAGGCAGTCATAGCTGACCTGTAGTGTTGGCTCAACCTTGCTCGCGAGGCTCAGCGTGAGGCTGGAGATCGCCTCAAGCTTGCTAATGACAGTTGCGCCGCCTTTAGTGATGAGGTTGTTGCTATTGTGCTTAAGGGTCTCCCTGTTGCAGTAGTCCCAACAGCTGTTGAAATTTCTAGCACCGGTGCAAGTGCTGCTTCCACACCCTCCGCTGCCAGCACCACTACCAAGAACACTACTATCACCCCATCTGCTACCAACCCTGCCGCTGTCACGCGCCAGGATTAATTCTTCTCCTAGCCTTCCTTCATGTCCACTAGGCTTGCTTTCTCCTCCTGGGAAAGAGGAGTAGGAGGCTTCAGTGTCTGGGCTCAGGGGGAACGTCTGTAGGAGTACTATTTTTCGGTTGTCTCACCTTTCATGCCTGTCACTATTGATTCCGCTCGCGCTATCCACGCCCTCATTACTGCTGTGCCTGAGAAACTTATCGACGATATCGGCACCTATAATGCGGACCCCGCTGTTTAGCGTCTGGCTGACCCCATTGGTGCCTACACCATGCTTCATCATCGCACCGCCGTCATTCGTCAGGCAGCTCGGAGTGTCCTCATCGTGTAGTTCAATACGCTCTTGATATGTGCCAAATTGGCTAATGCCTACTGGGCACATGGGCTCAAGCTGCTTTGCAAGCTTGGTAAAGTTGTGCCAGGTCAGTTATCGGCAATGCAAACCATGGTCAACGGGCTGATCCCCGAGCTTCTCTGTGAGACCTTCTCTCGACGTCAAATTTGATGAGTTACAACATATCACTTCCTAGCCCATTCCACCCAATCCCCCACCTGGTGTTGGTGCCCTCAGAGAATTCTTCACTGAGAGGCTTGCCGCCTGGTGGACTAGCCTCCAGAACAAATGCCGTCACCATACTACGGTAGCCGGGGTTGCTACCGTCACCATCGCATCCTCCTCTCCTTCCTCTGCTGCTACCTCCTCCTCCTCCTCCACGTCCTCTTTGTCCTTGACCTCTATGGCCACAGCTCTCGCTTTCCAGGGTCGTGGGTGTGGACGTGGTCGTGGAGAGGGCAAGGGGAAGGCCAAAGATGCTGTCGTCTGATTTTCGGATGGCTCAGAGTGAGGACTACACAGACAGAGATTTGTGACAACCAAAGATGTAGCATTTTCTCCCCACTTCTGTTTTTAGAGTTCAGACTTTAAGGGCATTGTCATGTTCCACACCCTCACACCACCTTGTTTATCTACATCAATGATAACTATGTGTTGCCACTTTGGTAGTTCTAAAGGGCAAGAACCTTACAACAATTGTCTCCCCTTGGCATGGCCAGCCCTACAAGCATCTGCTGCACGTGCTAGTGCCAAGCCCTTTCTGTTTTGGCTCCTTGCCGAAGTTCAGGGCACAGGCATTCATTGAGTAGAGGAATGCAAGTGTTTCCAGGATTTGCATCGAGACGCATGACATTTCGGCTTGTTGCATCATTGGATTGGATGTCACTGCCATTGTCTTAGCCAATGGTGCCACGATTATTTGTGGCATGGCTTTGGGCTTTAAGCTTCTATTTGCGGAGGCTGCTCTTGAATAGGTTGTGTATTGTTTGGTCAGATTTGCAGATTGCTTTGTGTTCACATGTGAGCTTCAAAGTTCTTGAATCTAAGCACACTTGAAACTCAGATTGTAAGAACTTAATAGCACTAGGTTTGAGTCAAAAATCAACCAAAAGATTATGACCTTTATATGTCTTGTTTAGACTTCCTTAGAGTTAAATTTTGTTTCATTGCCACCAATCAAAGGTAGTTATGTTTCATTGTAACAAAAAAGTTGTGTGGTATAAGTTTGTTACAATTTTGATTGGTGTTCACAATGGACAAGTTGTGAGTGGGGTGAAGTTGGCAATGCTTACAAAAAGCAAATGGAAATGAATCAAAGTGGATTATGTTATTTTACTACTTGCACCAAGTTTTCTCACTACTTATTAGATTGCATCGAACTTGTGATGTGAGCCGTTGTCATTTGTGTGTACAACTGAGTGTGACCACGCGACCGTGTCCACGCTTGTGCACATCCCTCATGCGGGCCAAATTATGCACAAGGCTGAATGTAGGTAGCTCACAAGTAGAAGTTGCGGAGGAAAAGAAAATTTTGGAAAAGTAAGAAACCTGAGTATTTTGTACTTAGAAATAAGCCTACTTTTATGACAAGTGTTGAAACTGTTGAGCACATATATACAAGGGAGAAAACAATTACTAGGAATACATGAGCTCTTGGAAACTTGAGTTGAGCGATGCGTGCGACTTCACGTTGTCGGAGGCTTCTTCGAGAAACTCTGCCAAGAAGTCAAGAGGTTTCAAGAATATCAATGGAGGTCATTGTAAAAGTCGTGCGCCATCAAGAAACCATCCAAATAAAACTAAAAATTCAATATAACTCATGTTATTTCTGTCAATGCTTCTAGAAAGTTGTTGATCCTATTAGAACCTTCTCAAACGTGTTGGTTTTATGCGAATATGACATGGTGACCTCTGGCCTCGTTGCACACTCACCTTACTGATGCAGGTGTCTGACAAGAGAGAGACCGCCTCGCCGGCTGCTTCGTCGTGATCCTTGGGTTTACACTACGAGCCACGTCCTTGATCAAGTGGTAATAGAGCTTGGCCAGCTTCGCATACATTGCACATTCATGCACACAACTTCAAAGATGGCGAGCAAGATCGAGCTCACTGCTTGCTCGCTCATCTCCTCCTGCTCGTAGCACCTCAGTATAGTGCCACTCACGACTCTCTTGATCCGTTTTTGTTTCAAACTCCCACAGCACCAATCCATGGTGTATTGACTTGCCATCTGTTCCACGTGTCATGCTCCAACTGTAGTCAACTTGCTAGCATTGACTGCCTACTGATATCAGAGCATGTACGCGGGAGGCAGACAGCGGATCAACCCTTGGCCTAACACACGTCCGCCTCCCTTGGCATCATGCACCCACCCTGTCGTTGCTAGCTGCCCTTAGGGAGGAGGGCATCATCTAGCCCCCCCCTTCAGCCTTCTCTCTCCAATGCTGCATCCCATTCTCCGGTTGAGGGTCAAAGCTCCGCCTCCCTGGGCAACAAGCCTCCTCGTGGCAAGCTTTCCGTCTAAGAGTGAAATCCGGCTCCATCTAGGGAAGCTCCACAGCCTCTCCTCTCTGCGTCATCCGCCTCTCTAGGTGGAGATCTTCCTTGTGGGGATCGGCGGGACCCCATCTGTCGAGGTGCATCTAACGGACAACTCGACGTCCGCTGGCACTGGCAGCCACTTTGCCACGCACCACAGCACCACCAACAGCAAGCGCATGCCACACTGCTTGCTCCTTTAGCAATGTGGCATCTACTACAACAACAGCAGTGGCAGCGGAAGCAGCAATCACACACCACATTTCCCGCCACATCCACAACACGGCAGCCGCAATAGTAGCAAGGATGGCAGTGGCAAGTGGCCAGCCACATCGTCGCTCCCCTTGGCAGAACTCTCCGCGGACTACCCTCATTGCAGCCATCTTTTCATTAGCACCGCGGTGGTGCCCGCTGCCACACTGGCACACTCGGAGGTTCCCAGTGCTGCTCCCCTTGGAGGATAATCTAGGGAGAGTTTGGTTTGGCAACACCACAACATCTGCCATGACGCCCCTGCTGCCGAGACAGCTTCTGCTCCTACATCGCATGCTACACATCAGACCCCAGTAAGCCCTTCCCGTTCCCACTCCATTGGAGGGGGTCCAGCAATCGCACGCTATCACTGAGGTGGACGCCACCGCTGCCCGTTTGTCCTCCGTCCTAGGCCACGGCATTATTGACTTGGCATGCAGGATTACGCGCACTGCATGTGTTATGAGCAAAGCTAGATCCCATCCTTGAGACAATCTATGTAAGAGATTTGTTTTGGGGTGTGACGTTGTATCATCATGGTGACATGTGCTTCTGTGGTGGCTGGTGTCAACATCGCCAAGTTGAAATGAAATAACTTCTTCAACTTGAGTAAGAAAATAGACAAGAAGGGTCTCTGGAGCCTGGTGGATAAGGAGGAACCAGTTCAGGCCTCTCTCACACCTGGTGAGGTACGTGTCCACCAGAAGAAGAGTGACCGTGTCCTCGCTACCACCTACCTTTACCTCGCTGAATGGCATCATCTCATTGTCCGTGGCTTCCTCACACAAAAGGAGGTTTTTTTAGAATCTTGACTCCACTTATGCATCTGACTCAATCCTCATGAACATGTAGCTGCATCATCATTTATACAATATGCAGATGGATGAGTCTGGATCCGTGATCGACAACACGAACCTAGTGAAAGCTCCCTTCGACCAGCTTGCTACAAGTGAGGACCGTGTCAAGGGGCGTGTTCTCTCTGGCCCTCCTAGTAATTTCACTCCTCTGATTGTTGCTCTGGACCAGCCAGGTGACAAGCCATCCCTCAACGATGTGGAGAAGAGCATTCTGTTTGAGGAGGAATGCCGCAAGGGAGATGAAGGCAAAAACGGACTAGATGTCGCTCTCATCACCAACTCTGGTCATGGTTGTGATGCTGCAAAAACCAGGGGAAATGGAGGCGGATGGAAGAAGGAAGAGAAATACCACTACTATAAGGATCCGGGCAGTTGGACGCACAAATGCCACAANTAATTATGTACAGATGGTGGTCGGGAAGTGTGCGAGTGTGTGATCTCTAGAGATTAAGCCTTGGTGTCTGGAGAGCACAGTCGAAGCGCTAAGATCGGTTAGTCGTGGAGACCTTGGAGATGTCTGGAAGTTAGAGCTAGAAAAAAATGTTACTAAAAAAAAAGGGTAATGCACAGGGTTTGTATATTGTCTGGCCGGCTAGTCCTGGCTCAGCCTACCGCTCTCATAGCTTGTTACAACAAGGTACTTGCACCTAGTGCATAATGCGATAAGAGTCCCACCGTCGATCGTCCAAATCAATGGTCCATATTGTCCCTTAACCAGCCACCGTGTATTCTCGACGCCTCTCACAGTCACCGCGAGTACGTCTCGACGGTGGATACGGTCATTGTCTTACACAAGCCACCACATGTGCTGTAATAGTCGCATAGTCGTAGCCACAATTATTTTGCCGTTGTTGACCATGCACGCTGTCCGAGGAGCCACATTTACACCGCGCATCATCGTTCATGCCATATTCATGAGCATCTCAGCATCAATGTCATCATGATTTCAGATGTCAGAAATATGATGAGTTCAACCCTAGTACCTCCTTTATGCTTCCTGCAGCCTGGATTTGTGCATGGTTCACCAGGGGGTAAACTAACGCGAAAGGTAGGTAAGCGAGAGTGTCGTATTACTGCATCCAGGACAGAAGGAACGGACAGCTGTACGGACCCTTAAATGGAAGTGGGGGAAAACACGGAAGCTTGTCGTGTTCCGATCTCAAATATCTCTCAAAGAAACATGTGCCATGACCGATAACCAATGGCACGGCAGAAGAATTACGTCATTTTTACCATCGCAACAGTGAAAATTGCCCAACATTGTTGGCATGATAAGTTGTCACAATTTCCAGCGTCGACTTAGTATGTCTTGAAGAAGAATCGATGAGCCAAAAACAAAAAAACATTGAACCGCAGAATTTTGAGGGAGGCAGATCAAAGGGAGAGACATCCAGTTTGCAAATAACCTCACCCCTGTTTTGATGTCACAGTTGGCCTGATGCAGTACAGATGAAAGCTTGTAGGGCCGACGCTGGAGCTAACATTCTTGTGTTAACGGAACAAAAACATTCAAATGTAATGCACGCTGGTCTGTGGACATGTCTACTGCACTGACATAAAGACACTGTCTATTTTTTCTTGCGTAACACCTAAAAATTGGTGGCGTGATCACTATGTGGCTCATCAACGCCTTTTCTCTCACAAACATGTCAAAATCATGGCATTCAGTAGACGTTACCGCCCAAGGTAGGATCTCCCTATGAATTACAATACACATGCAGTATACATGTAGTATATAACCAATCAACTCGCCCTTGAAACTGTATACACGAAAGTGCATTAGGAAGTGAACAAAGAAGTGAACATTGGCTGTTTGCCAAAACTTCTCTCTATCATGAAAATACCTTTAGTCTTCTCATGTTTGACAACGAATGTATCTGTGGGAACTATTTGCATGCTTTTATGTTTATGATTATTGAGAAATCTGTCGACACAGGAATACACTTTTTGATTCACCGATTGTGGAGTCTATGAATTTGGGTCGATTAACTTAACATCACATGCACGGCCTCCCGTGGAGACCAGGGACAAGAGAAGCATACAACATGAAGTAAAAGAAAAGAAACCATGGCAGGAGAGAAGAACTGAGAGCGAGAGAGAATGATAGAGAGAGAGCGAGAGAGAGAGGGGGGGGAGAGAGAG
>SZWC01022743.1:0-17027 GCA_023375785.1 Penium margaritaceum
GTATAAGTGCGTGTAAGTGCGTGTAAGTGCGTGTAAGTATGTGTAAGTGCGTATAAGTGGGTATAAGTGTATGAAAGTGCAAGTTAGTACGTGTAAGTGCGTGTAACTGCATGTAAGTGTGTGTAGGTGTGTGTAATTTTGTGTAAGTGCGTGTAAGTGCGTGTTAGTGCATGTAAGTGCGTTTAAGTGTGTGTAAGTACATGTAAGTGTGTATAAGTGCGTGTAAGTGCGTATAAGTGTGTCTAGGTGCGTGTAAGTTTGTGCAAGTGTGTGTGAGTGCGTGTAAGTGCATGTAAGTGCGTGTAAGTATGTGTAAGTGCATGTAAGTGTGTGTAAGTGCGTGTAAGTGTGTATAAGTGCAGTTTAAGTTCGTATAAGTGTGTGTAAGTGCGTGTAAGTTTGTGTACGTGCGTGTAAGTACTTGTAACAGCGTGTAAGTACATGTAAGTAGGTGTAAGTACGTGTAAATATGTGTTAGTGCGTATACGTGTGTGTAAGTGCGCGGAAGTGCGTGTAAGTGGGTGTAAGTACGTGTAAATATGTGTTAGTGCGTATACGTGTGTGTAAGTGCGCGGAAGTGCGTGTAAGTGGGTGTAAGTACGTGTAAATATGTGTTAGTGCGTATACGTGTGTGTAAGTGCGCGGAAGTGCGTGTAAGTGGGTGTAAGTACGTGTAAATATGTGTTAGTGCGTATACGTGTGTGTAAGTGCGCGGAAGTGCGTGTAAGTGGGTGTAAGTACGTGTAAATATGTGTTAGTGCGTATACGTGTGTGTAAGTGCGCGGAAGTGCGTGTAAGTGGGTGTAAGTACGTGTAAATATGTGTTAGTGCGTATACGTGTGTGTAAGTGCGCGGAAGTGCGTGTAAGTGGGTGTAAGTACGTGTAAATATGTGTTAGTGCGTATACGTGTGTGTAAGTGCGCGGAAGTGCGTGTAAGTGGGTGTAAGTACGTGTAAATATGTGTTAGTGCGTATACGTGTGTGTAAGTGCGCGGAAGTGCGTGTAAGTGGGTGTAAGTACGTGTAAATATGTGTTAGTGCGTATACGTGTGTGTAAGTGCGCGGAAGTGCGTGTAAGTGGGTGTAAGTACGTGTAAATATGTGTTAGTGCGTATACGTGTGTGTAAGTGCGCGGAAGTGCGTGTAAGTGGGTGTAAGTACGTGTAAATATGTGTTAGTGCGTATACGTGTGTGTAAGTGCGCGGAAGTGCGTGTAAGTGGGTGTAAGTACGTGTAAATATGTGTTAGTGCGTATACGTGTGTGTAAGTGCGCGGAAGTGCGTGTAAGTGGGTGTAAGTACGTGTAAATATGTGTTAGTGCGTATACGTGTGTGTAAGTGCGCGGAAGTGCGTGTAAGTGGGTGTAAGTACGTGTAAATATGTGTTAGTGCGTATACGTGTGTGTAAGTGCGCGGAAGTGCGTGTAAGTGGGTGTAAGTACGTGTAAATATGTGTTAGTGCGTATACGTGTGTGTAAGTGCGCGGAAGTGCGTGTAAGTGGGTGTAAGTACGTGTAAATATGTGTTAGTGCGTATACGTGTGTGTAAGTGCGCGGAAGTGCGTGTAAGTGGGTGTAAGTACGTGTAAATATGTGTTAGTGCGTATACGTGTGTGTAAGTGCGCGGAAGTGCGTGTAAGTGGGTGTAAGTACGTGTAAATATGTGTTAGTGCGTATACGTGTGTGTAAGTGCGCGGAAGTGCGTGTAAGTGGGTGTAAGTACGTGTAAATATGTGTTAGTGCGTATACGTGTGTGTAAGTGCGCGGAAGTGCGTGTAAGTGGGTGTAAGTACGTGTAAATATGTGTTAGTGCGTATACGTGTGTGTAAGTGCGCGGAAGTGCGTGTAAGTGGGTGTAAGTACGTGTAAATATGTGTTAGTGCGTATACGTGTGTGTAAGTGCGCGGAAGTGCGTGTAAGTGGGTGTAAGTACGTGTAAATATGTGTTAGTGCGTATACGTGTGTGTAAGTGCGCGGAAGTGCGTGTAAGTGGGTGTAAGTACGTGTAAATATGTGTTAGTGCGTATACGTGTGTGTAAGTGCGCGGAAGTGCGTGTAAGTGGGTGTAAGTACGTGTAAATATGTGTTAGTGCGTATACGTGTGTGTAAGTGCGCGGAAGTGCGTGTAAGTGGGTGTAAGTACGTGTAAATATGTGTTAGTGCGTATACGTGTGTGTAAGTGCGCGGAAGTGCGTGTAAGTGGGTGTAAGTACGTGTAAATATGTGTTAGTGCGTATACGTGTGTGTAAGTGCGCGGAAGTGCGTGTAAGTGGGTGTAAGTACGTGTAAATATGTGTTAGTGCGTATACGTGTGTGTAAGTGCGCGGAAGTGCGTGTAAGTGTGGTTTAAGTGCGTGTAATTTTGTGTAAGTCTGTGTAAGTACGTGTAAGTGTGTGTAAGTGCGTGTAAGTGCGTGTAAGTGCGTGTAAGTGCGTGTAAGTGCGTATAAGTGCATGTAAGTGCATGTTAGTGTGTGTAAGTGCGTGTAACTGCATGTAAGTGCGTGTTGGTGTGTGTAATTTTGTGTAAGTGTGTGTAAGTGTGTGTTAGTGCATGTAAGTGCGTGTAAGTGTGTGTAAGTGCATGTAGGTGTGTGTAAGTGCGTGTAAGTTCGTATAAGTGTGTCTAAGTGCGTGTAAGTTTGTGCAAGTGTGTGTGAGTGCATGTAAGTGCATGTAAGTGCGTGTAAGTATGTGTAAGTGCATGTAAGTGCGTGTAAGTGCGTGTAAGTGTATATAAGTGCAGTTTAAGTTCGTATAAGTGCGTGTAAGTGCGTGTAAGTTTGTGTACGTACGTGTAAGTGTGTGTAAGTGCGTGTAAGTACGTATACGTGCGTGTACTTTTGTTTAAGTGCGTGTAAGTGCGTGTTTGTGCGTGTAAGTACGTGTAAGTGTGTGTAAGTATGTGTAAGTGCGTACAAGTGCGTGTCAGTGCATGTAAGTGCGTGTAAGTGCGTATGTGTATGTATAAGTGCGTGTAAGTGCATAGAAGTGCGTATAAGTGTGTGTAAGTGTGTGTAAGTGCGTGTAAGGACGTGTAAATGCGTGTAAGTGTGTGTAAGTGCGTGTAAGCACGTGTAAGTCCGTGTAAGTACGTGTAAGTGTGTGTAAGTATGTGTAAGTGCGTACAAGTGCGTGTCAGTGCATGTAAGTGCGTGTAAGTGCGTATGTGTATGTATAAGTGCGTGTAAGTGCATAGAAGTGCGTATAAGTGTGTGTAAGTGTGTGTAAGTGCGTGTAAGGACGTGTAAATGCGTGTAAGTGTGTGTAAGTGCGTGTAAGCACGTGTAAGTCCGTGTAAGTACGTGTAAGTGTGTGTAAGTATGTGTAAGTGCGTACAAGTGCGTGTCAGTGCATGTAAGTGCGTGTAAGTGCGTATGTGTATGTATAAGTGCGTGTAAGTGCATAGAAGTGCGTATAAGTGTGTGTAAGTGTGTGTAAGTGCGTGTAAGGACGTGTAAATGCGTGTAAGTGTGTGTAAGTGCGTGTAAGCACGTGTAAGTCCGTGTAAGTACGTGTAAGTGTGTGTAAGTATGTGTAAGTGCGTACAAGTGCGTGTCAGTGCATGTAAGTGCGTGTAAGTGCGTATGTGTATGTATAAGTGCGTGTAAGTGCATAGAAGTGCGTATAAGTGTGTGTAAGTGTGTGTAAGTGCGTGTAAGGACGTGTAAATGCGTGTAAGTGTGTGTAAGTGCGTGTAAGCACGTGTAAGTCCGTGTAAGTACGTGTAAGTGTGTGTAAGTATGTGTAAGTGCGTACAAGTGCGTGTCAGTGCATGTAAGTGCGTGTAAGTGCGTATGTGTATGTATAAGTGCGTGTAAGTGCATAGAAGTGCGTATAAGTGTGTGTAAGTGTGTGTAAGTGCGTGTAAGGACGTGTAAATGCGTGTAAGTGTGTGTAAGTGCGTGTAAGCACGTGTAAGTCCGTGTAAGTACGTGTAAGTGTGTGTAAGTATGTGTAAGTGCGTACAAGTGCGTGTCAGTGCATGTAAGTGCGTGTAAGTGCGTATGTGTATGTATAAGTGCGTGTAAGTGCATAGAAGTGCGTATAAGTGTGTGTAAGTGTGTGTAAGTGCGTGTAAGGACGTGTAAATGCGTGTAAGTGTGTGTAAGTGCGTGTAAGCACGTGTAAGTCCGTGTAAGTACGTGTAAGTGTGTGTAAGTATGTGTAAGTGCGTACAAGTGCGTGTCAGTGCATGTAAGTGCGTGTAAGTGCGTATGTGTATGTATAAGTGCGTGTAAGTGCATAGAAGTGCGTATAAGTGTGTGTAAGTGTGTGTAAGTGCGTGTAAGGACGTGTAAATGCGTGTAAGTGTGTGTAAGTGCGTGTAAGCACGTGTAAGTCCGTGTAAGTACGTGTAAGTGTGTGTAAGTATGTGTAAGTGCGTACAAGTGCGTGTCAGTGCATGTAAGTGCGTGTAAGTGCGTATGTGTATGTATAAGTGCGTGTAAGTGCATAGAAGTGCGTATAAGTGTGTGTAAGTGTGTGTAAGTGCGTGTAAGGACGTGTAAATGCGTGTAAGTGTGTGTAAGTGCGTGTAAGCACGTGTAAGTCCGTGTAAGTACGTGTAAGTGTGTGTAAGTATGTGTAAGTGCGTACAAGTGCGTGTCAGTGCATGTAAGTGCGTGTAAGTGCGTATGTGTATGTATAAGTGCGTGTAAGTGCATAGAAGTGCGTATAAGTGTGTGTAAGTGTGTGTAAGTGCGTGTAAGGACGTGTAAATGCGTGTAAGTGTGTGTAAGTGCGTGTAAGTGTGTGTAAGTACGTGTAAGTTAGTTTAAGTGTGTGTAAGTGCGTGTAAGTGTGTTCAAGTGTGTAAGTGCGTGTAAGTACATGTTAGTGCGTGTAATTATGTGTAAGTGCGTGTAAGTTTGTATAAGTGTGTGTAAGTTTGTGTAAGTACGTGTAGGCATATATACGTATGATTTTGTGCGTGTAAGTGCGTGTATGTGCGTGTATGTGTGTGTAAGTGTGTGTAAGTTTGTGTAAGTGCGTGTAAGTTTGTATAAGTGTGTGTAAGTTTGTGTAAGTACGTGTAGGCATATATACGTATGATTTTGTGCGTGTAAGTGCGTGTATGTGCGTGTATGTGTGTGTAAGTGTGTGTAAGTTTGTGAAAGTGCAAGTAAGTGCGTGTAGGTGCATGTAAGTGCGTGTAAGTGCGTGTAAGTGTGTGTAAGTGTGTGTAAGTATGTGTAAGTACATGTAAGTATGTGTAAGTGTGTATAAGTGCGTGTCAGTACATGTAAGTACGTGTAAATGTGTATAAGTGCGTGTAAGTGCATGTAAGTGTGTGTAAGTGCGTGTAAGTGTGTGTACGTGCATGTAAGTACGTGTAAGTGCGTGTAAGTACGCGTAAGTGTGTGTCAGTGCGTGTAAGTGCATGTAAGTACGTGTAAGTATGTGTAAGTGTGTATAAGTGCGTGTCAGTACATGTAAGTACGTGTAAATGTGTATAAGTGCGTGTAAGTGCATGTAAGTGTGTATAAGTGCATGTAAGTGCGTGTAAATGCGTGTAAGTGCGTGTAAGTGCGTGTAACTTTGTGTAAGTACGTGCAAGTGTGTGTAAGTGGATGTAAGTGTGTGTAAGTGCAAGTAAGTACGTATAAGTATGTGTAAGTGCGTATTAGTATGTGTAAATACGTGTAAGTGCGTGTAAGTGCGTGTAAGTACGTGTAAGTACGTGTAAGTGCGTGTAAGTACGCGTAAGTGTGTGTCAGTGCGTGTAAGTGCATGTAAGTACGTGTAAGTATGTGTAAGTGTGTATAAGTGCGTGTCAGTACATGTAAGTACGTGTAAATGTGTATAAGTGCGTGTAAGTGCATGTAAGTGTGTATAAGTGCATGTAAGTGCGTGTAAATGCGTGTAAGTGCGTGTAAGTGCGTGTAACTTTGTGTAAGTACGTGCAAGTGTGTGTAAGTGGATGTAAGTGTGTGTAAGTGCAAGTAAGTACGTATAAGTATGTGTAAGTGCGTATTAGTATGTGTAAATACGTGTAAGTGCGTGTAAGTGCGTGTAAGTACGTGTAAGTACGTGTAAGTGCGTGTAAGTACGCGTAAGTGTGTGTCAGTGCGTGTAAGTGCATGTAAGTACGTGTAAGTATGTGTAAGTGTGTATAAGTGCGTGTCAGTACATGTAAGTACGTGTAAATGTGTATAAGTGCGTGTAAGTGCATGTAAGTGTGTATAAGTGCATGTAAGTGCGTGTAAATGCGTGTAAGTGCGTGTAAGTGCGTGTAACTTTGTGTAAGTACGTGCAAGTGTGTGTAAGTGGATGTAAGTGTGTGTAAGTGCAAGTAAGTACGTATAAGTATGTGTAAGTGCGTATTAGTATGTGTAAATACGTGTAAGTGCGTGTAAGTGCGTGTAAGTACGTGTAAGTACGTGTAAGTGCGTGTAAGTACGCGTAAGTGTGTGTCAGTGCGTGTAAGTGCATGTAAGTACGTGTAAGTATGTGTAAGTGTGTATAAGTGCGTGTCAGTACATGTAAGTACGTGTAAATGTGTATAAGTGCGTGTAAGTGCATGTAAGTGTGTATAAGTGCATGTAAGTGCGTGTAAATGCGTGTAAGTGCGTGTAAGTGCGTGTAACTTTGTGTAAGTACGTGCAAGTGTGTGTAAGTGGATGTAAGTGTGTGTAAGTGCAAGTAAGTACGTATAAGTATGTGTAAGTGCGTATTAGTATGTGTAAATACGTGTAAGTGCGTGTAAGTGCGTGTAAGTACGTGTAAGTACGTGTAAGTGCGTGTAAGTACGCGTAAGTGTGTGTCAGTGCGTGTAAGTGCATGTAAGTACGTGTAAGTATGTGTAAGTGTGTATAAGTGCGTGTCAGTACATGTAAGTACGTGTAAATGTGTATAAGTGCGTGTAAGTGCATGTAAGTGTGTATAAGTGCATGTAAGTGCGTGTAAATGCGTGTAAGTGCGTGTAAGTGCGTGTAACTTTGTGTAAGTACGTGCAAGTGTGTGTAAGTGGATGTAAGTGTGTGTAAGTGCAAGTAAGTACGTATAAGTATGTGTAAGTGCGTATTAGTATGTGTAAATACGTGTAAGTGCGTGTAAGTGCGTGTAAGTACGTGTAAGTACGTGTAAGTGCGTGTAAGTACGCGTAAGTGTGTGTCAGTGCGTGTAAGTGCATGTAAGTACGTGTAAGTATGTGTAAGTGTGTATAAGTGCGTGTCAGTACATGTAAGTACGTGTAAATGTGTATAAGTGCGTGTAAGTGCATGTAAGTGTGTATAAGTGCATGTAAGTGCGTGTAAATGCGTGTAAGTGCGTGTAAGTGCGTGTAACTTTGTGTAAGTACGTGCAAGTGTGTGTAAGTGGATGTAAGTGTGTGTAAGTGCAAGTAAGTACGTATAAGTATGTGTAAGTGCGTATTAGTATGTGTAAATACGTGTAAGTGCGTGTAAGTGCGTGTAAGTACGTGTAAGTACGTGTAAGTGCGTGTAAGTACGCGTAAGTGTGTGTCAGTGCGTGTAAGTGCATGTAAGTACGTGTAAGTATGTGTAAGTGTGTATAAGTGCGTGTCAGTACATGTAAGTACGTGTAAATGTGTATAAGTGCGTGTAAGTGCATGTAAGTGTGTATAAGTGCATGTAAGTGCGTGTAAATGCGTGTAAGTGCGTGTAAGTGCGTGTAACTTTGTGTAAGTACGTGCAAGTGTGTGTAAGTGGATGTAAGTGTGTGTAAGTGCAAGTAAGTACGTATAAGTATGTGTAAGTGCGTATTAGTATGTGTAAATACGTGTAAGTGCGTGTAAGTGCGTGTAAGTACGTGTAAGTACGTGTAAGTGCGTGTAAGTACGCGTAAGTGTGTGTCAGTGCGTGTAAGTGCATGTAAGTACGTGTAAGTATGTGTAAGTGTGTATAAGTGCGTGTCAGTACATGTAAGTACGTGTAAATGTGTATAAGTGCGTGTAAGTGCATGTAAGTGTGTATAAGTGCATGTAAGTGCGTGTAAATGCGTGTAAGTGCGTGTAAGTTTGTGTAAGTGTGTGTAAATGGGTTTATTTGTGTGTAAGTGCGTGTAAGTGCCTGTAAGTACGTGTAAGTTTGTGTAAGTGTGTGTAAGTGCGTGTAAGTGTGCGTAAGTGTGTATGAGTATGAGTAAGTGCTCGTATGTGCGTGTAAGTGCATGTAAGTTTGTGTAAGTACGTGTATCTTTGTGTCAGTATGTGCAAGTGCGTGTAAGTGCATGTAAGTACGTGTAAGTGCGTTTAAATACGTGTACGTGCGTGTAATTACATGTAGGTGCATGTAAGTGCGCGTAACTTCCTGTAGGTATGTGTAAGTACGTGTCAGTGCATGTAAGTATGTATAAGTGTGTGTATGTGCGTATACCTGTGTGTAAGTGGATGTAAGGGCGTGTAAGAGCGTATAAGTGTGTGTAAGAGCGTGTAAATGTGTGTAAGTGCGTGTAAGTGTTTGTAAGGGTGTGTAAGTGCATGTAAGTGCGTTTAAGTACGTACAAGTACGTGTAAGTGCGTGTAAGTGCGTGTTAGTGCGTGTAAGTACGTACAAGTACGTGTAAGTGCGTATCAGTGCGTATAAGTGTATGAAAGTGCGTGTTAGTGTGTGTAAATACGTGTAAGTGCGTGTCAGTGCGTGTAAGTGCGGTTTAAGTGCGTGTAATTTTGTGTAAGTTCGTGTAAGTACGTGTAAGAGCGTGTAAGTCCGTGTAAGTGCGTGTAAGCGCGGGTAAGTGCAGTTTAAGTGCGTATAATTTTGTGTAAGTTCGTGTAAGTACGTGTAAGAGCGTGTAAGTCCGTGTAAGTGCGTGTAAGCGCGGGTAAGTGCAGTTTAAGTGCGTATAATTTTGTGTAAGTTCGTGTAAGTACGTGTAAGAGCGTGTAAGTCCGTGTAAGTGCGTGTAAGCGCGGGTAAGTGCAGTTTAAGTGCGTATAATTTTGTGTAAGTTCGTGTAAGTACGTGTAAGAGCGTGTAAGTCCGTGTAAGTGCGTGTAAGCGCGGGTAAGTGCAGTTTAAGTGCGTATAATTTTGTGTAAGTTCGTGTAAGTACGTGTAAGAGCGTGTAAGTCCGTGTAAGTGCGTGTAAGCGCGGGTAAGTGCAGTTTAAGTGCGTATAATTTTGTGTAAGTTCGTGTAAGTACGTGTAAGAGCGTGTAAGTCCGTGTAAGTGCGTGTAAGCGCGGGTAAGTGCAGTTTAAGTGCGTATAATTTTGTGTAAGTTCGTGTAAGTACGTGTAAGAGCGTGTAAGTCCGTGTAAGTGCGTGTAAGCGCGGGTAAGTGCAGTTTAAGTGCGTATAATTTTGTGTAAGTTCGTGTAAGTACGTGTAAGAGCGTGTAAGTGCGTGTAAGTGCGTGTCAGTGCGTGTAAGTTCGGTTTAAGTGCGTGTAATTTTGTGTAAGTTCGTGTAAGTGCGTGTAAGTGCGTGTAAGTGCGTATAAGTGCGTGTAAGTACGTGTAAGTGCGTATCAGTGCGTATAAGTGTATGAAAGTGCGTGTTAGTGTGTGTATGTGCATGTAAGTGCGTGTAGGTGTGTGTTATTTTGTGTAAGTGCGTGTAAGTGCATGTTAGTGCATGTAAGTGCGTGTAAGTGTGTGTAAGTGCATGTAAGTGTGTGTACGTACGTGTAAGTGCGTATAAGTGCGTCTAAGTGCGTGTAAGTTTGTGCAAGTGTGTGTGAGTGCGTGTAAGTGCATGTAAGTGCGTGTAAGAATGTGTAAGTGCGTGTACGTGCATGTAAGTGCGTGTAAGTGTGTTTAAGTGCGGATTAAGTTCATATAAGTGTGTGTAAGTGCGTGTACGTTTGTGTACTTGCGTGTAAGTGCGTGTAACTGCGTGTAAGTACGTGTAAGTATGTGTAAGTCATGTAAGTGCATGTAAGTGCATGTAAGTACGTGTAAGTTCATGTAAGCACGTGTAAGTGCGTGTTAGTACGTGTAAGTGCGTGTAAGTGGGTGTAAGTTTGTGGAAGTGCAAGTAAGTGCGTTTAAGTACGTGTAAGTGCGTGTTAGTACGTGTAAGTGCGTGTAAGTGGGTGTAAGTTTGTGGAAGTGCAAGTAAGTGCGTTTAAGTACGTGTAAGTGCGTGTAAATGTGTGTAAGTGCGTGTGAGTGCGTGTAAGTGCATGTAAGTACGTGTAAGTGTATATACATACGTGTAAGTACGTGTAAGTGCATGTAAGTGTGTGTCAGCGTGTGTAAGTGCAGTTTAAGTGCGTGTATATTCGTGTAAGTTCGTGTAAGTGTGTGTAAGTACGTGTAAGTGTGTCTAAGTACATGTAAGTGCGTGTAAATATGTGTTAGTGTGTATAAGTGTTTGTAAGTGCGTGAAAGTGTGTATAGGTGCATGTAATTTTGTGTAAGTGCGTGTAAGTGTATGTTTGTGCGTGTAAGTACGTGTAAGTGTGTGTAAGTGCGTGTAAGTAAGTATAAGTGTGTGTAAGTGCGTATATGTGCGTGTAAGAGTGTCTAAATGCATGTAAGATGGTGCAAGTGAGTGTAAGTACGTGTATGTTTGTATATGTGCGTGTAAGTGCGTGTAAGTGCGTGTAAGTGTGTGTAAGTGCGTGTAAGTACGTGTAAGTGCGTGTAAGTACGTGTAAGTGTGTGTAAGTGTGTGTAAGTTCGTGTAAGTGCGTGTTAGTATGTGTACGTTCGTGTAAGTGCGTGTAAGTGTGTGTAAGTACGTGTAAGTGCGTGTAAGCGCGTGTGAGTTCGTGTAAGTGCATGTAAGTGCATGTAAGTGCGTGTAAGTGTGTGTAAGTGCGTGTAAGTGCGTGTAAGTGTGTGTAAGTATTTATAAGTATGTGTAAGTGCGTGTAAGTGCGTGTAAGAGCGTGTAAGTGCGTGTAAGTGCGTGTAAGCGCGTGTAAGTTTGTGTAAGTGCATGTAAGTGCGTATAAGTGCGTATAAGTACGTGTAAGTGCGTGTAAGTATGTACAAGTGCATATAAAAGCGTGTCTGTGTGTGTAAGTGCGTGTAAGTGCGTGTAAGCGCGTGTAAGTTTGTGTAAGTGCATGTAAGTGCGTATAAGTGCGTATAAGTACGTGTAAGTGCGTGTAAGTATGTACAAGTGCATATAAAAGCGTGTCTGTGTGTGTAAGTGCGTGTAAGTGCGTGTAAGCGCGTGTAAGTTTGTGTAAGTGCATGTAAGTGCGTATAAGTGCGTATAAGTACGTGTAAGTGCGTGTAAGTATGTACAAGTGCATATAAAAGCGTGTCTGTGTGTGTAAGTGCGTGTAAGTGCGTGTAAGCGCGTGTAAGTTTGTGTAAGTGCATGTAAGTGCGTATAAGTGCGTATAAGTACGTGTAAGTGCGTGTAAGTATGTACAAGTGCATATAAAAGCGTGTCTGTGTGTGTAAGTGCGTGTAAGTGCGTGTAAGCGCGTGTAAGTTTGTGTAAGTGCATGTAAGTGCGTATAAGTGCGTATAAGTACGTGTAAGTGCGTGTAAGTATGTACAAGTGCATATAAAAGCGTGTCTGTGTGTGTAAGTGCGTGTAAGTGCGTGTAAGCGCGTGTAAGTTTGTGTAAGTGCATGTAAGTGCGTATAAGTGCGTATAAGTACGTGTAAGTGCGTGTAAGTATGTACAAGTGCATATAAAAGCGTGTCTGTGTGTGTAAGTGCGTGTAAGTGCGTGTAAGCGCGTGTAAGTTTGTGTAAGTGCATGTAAGTGCGTATAAGTGCGTATAAGTACGTGTAAGTGCGTGTAAGTATGTACAAGTGCATATAAAAGCGTGTCTGTGTGTGTAAGTGCGTGTAAGTGCGTGTAAGCGCGTGTAAGTTTGTGTAAGTGCATGTAAGTGCGTATAAGTGCGTATAAGTACGTGTAAGTGCGTGTAAGTATGTACAAGTGCATATAAAAGCGTGTCTGTGTGTGTAAGTGCGTGTAAGTGCGTGTAAGCGCGTGTAAGTTTGTGTAAGTGCATGTAAGTGCGTATAAGTGCGTATAAGTACGTGTAAGTGCGTGTAAGTATGTACAAGTGCATATAAAAGCGTGTCTGTGTGTGTAAGTGCGTGTAAGTGCGTGTAAGCGCGTGTAAGTTTGTGTAAGTGCATGTAAGTGCGTATAAGTGCGTATAAGTACGTGTAAGTGCGTGTAAGTGCGTGTAAGCGCGTGTAAGTTTGTGTAAGTGCATGTAAGTGCGTATAAGTGCGTATAAGTACGTGTAAGTGCGTGTTTGTGCATATAAGTGCATGTTAGTGCGTGGAAGTGCGTGTAAGTTTGTGTAAGTGCGTATAAGTACGTGTAAGTGCATGTAAGTATGTACAAGTGCATATAAAAGCGTGTCTGTGTGTGTAAGTGCGTGTAAGTGCGTGTATGTATATAAAAGTGTGTATAAGTACGTGTAAGTGTGTGTGAGTGCGTGTAAGTGGGTGTAAGTGCATGTAAGTGCAGTTTACGTTCGTGTAAGTGTGTGTAAGTGCATGTAAGGTCATTAAAGTGCGTGTAAGTGCGTGTAAGTGCGTGTAAGTGTGTGTAAGTGCGTGTAAGTACGTGTAAGTGCGTGTAAGTACGTGTAAGTGTGTGTAAGTGTGTGTAAGTTTGGGTAAGTGCGTGTTAGTATGTGTACGTTCGTGTAAGTGCGTGTAAGTGTGTGTAAGTACGTGTAAGTGCGTGTAAGCGCGTGTAAGTTTGTGTAAGTGCATGTAAGTGCATGTAAGTGCGTGTAAGTGTGTGTAAGTGCGTGTAAGTGCGTGTAAGTGTGTGTAAGTATTTATAAGTATGTGTAAGTGCGTGTAAGTGCGTGTAAGTGCAAGTAAGTGTGTGTAAATACGTGTAAGTGTGTGTAAGTGCGTGTAAGTGCGTGTAAGTGCATGTAAGTGCATATAAGTGCGTGTAAGTGCGTGTAAGCACGTGTTATTTCGTGTAAGTTCGTGTAAGTGCATGTAAATGTGTGTAAGTGTGTGTAAGTGCGTGTACGTGCAGTTTAAGTTCGTGTAAGAACGTGTAAGTGCATATAAGTGTGTGCCACTGGGTGTAAGTGTGGTTTAAGTGCGTATAATTTTGTGTAAGTTTGTGTAAGTGTGTGTAAGTGCGTGTAAGCGCGTACAAGTGCGTATAAGTGCCTGTAAGTACGTATAAGTGCATGTAAGTATGTGTAAGTACGTGTAAGTATGTGTAAGTGCATGTAAGTGCGTGTTAGTATATGTAAGTGTGTGTAAGTGCTTGTAAGTGCGTGTAGGTGCGTGTAACTTTGTGTAAGTGCGTGTAAGTGCGTGTTAGTGGGTGTAAGTACGTGTAAGTGTGTGTAAGTGCATGTACGTGCATGTAAGTGTGTGTAAGTGCGTGTAAGTGCGTGTAGGTGCGTGTAAGTTTGTGTAAGTGCGTGTCAGTGCGTGTTAGTGGGTGTAAGTACGTGTAAGTGTGTGTAAGTGCATGTACGTGCATGTAAGTGTGTGTAAGTGCGTGTAAGTGCGTGTAGGTGCGTGTAAGTTTGTGTAAGTGCGTGTCAGTGCGTGTTAGTGGGTGTAAGTACGTGTAAGTGTGTGTAAGTGCATGTACGTGCATGTAAGTGTGTGTAAGTGCGTGTAAGTGCGTGTAGGTGCGTGTAAGTTTGTGTAAGTGCGTGTCAGTGCGTGTTAGTGGGTGTAAGTACGTGTAAGTGTGTGTAAGTGCATGTACGTGCATGTAAGTGTGTGTAAGTGCGTGTAAGTGCGTGTAGGTGCGTGTAAGTTTGTGTAAGTGCGTGTCAGTGCGTGTTAGTGGGTGTAAGTACGTGTAAGTGTGTGTAAGTGCATGTACGTGCATGTAAGTGTGTGTAAGTGCGTGTAAGTGCGTGTAGGTGCGTGTAAGTTTGTGTAAGTGCGTGTCAGTGCGTGTTAGTGGGTGTAAGTACGTGTAAGTGTGTGTAAGTGCATGTACGTGCATGTAAGTGTGTGTAAGTGCGTGTAAGTGCGTGTAAGTGCGTATAAGTGTGTATAAGTTTGTGTAAGTGCGTGTAAGTACGTGTAAGTGCGTTTAAGTGTATGTAAGTGCGCGTAAGTGTGGTTTAAGTTCATGTAAGTGCGTGTAAATACGTGTCAATGCGTGTAAGTGCGGTTTAAGTGAGTGTTATTTCGTGTAAGTACGTGTAAGTTCGTGTAAGTACGTGTAACTGCGTGTCAGTGCATGTAAGTGCGTGTAAGTGCGTGTCAGTGTGTGTGAGTGCGTGTAAGTGCTTGTAAGTACGTGTGGGTACCTGTTAGTTTGTGTAAGTATGTGTAAGTGCGTGTTAGTATGTGTAAGTGTGTGTACGTGTGTGTAAGTGCGTGTAAGTGTGTGTAAGTGCATGTAAAAGCGTATAAGTGCGTCTAAGTGCGTGTAAGTTCGTGCAAGTGCGTGTAAGTGCATGTAAGTTTGTGTATGTGTGTGTAAGTGCGTGTAAGTGTGTGTAAGTGCGTGTTAGTGCATGTAAGTGCGTGTAAGTATGTGTAAGTTTATGTAAGTGCGCGTTAGTACGTGTACATTTGTGTTAGTGTGTGTAAGTGCGTGTAGGTACGTGTAAGTGCATGTATACACGTGTAAGTGCATGTAAGTGAGTGCGTGTAAGTGCAAGTAAGTGTGTGTAAATACGTGTAAGTGTGTGTAAGTGCGTGTAAGTGCGTGTAAGTGCATGTAAGTGCGTATAAGTGCGTATAAGTACGTGTAAGTGCGTGTAAGTATGTGTAAGTGCGTGTAAATGCGTGTAAGTGCGTGTAAGTGCGTGTAAAAGCGTATAAGTGCGTCTAAGTGCGTGTAAGTGCGTGCAAGTGCGTGTAAGTACGTGTAAGTGTGTGTAAGTACGTATAAGTGTGTGTAAGTGCGTGTAAGTGCGTATAAGTGCGTGTAAGTGTGTGTAAGTGCGTATAAGTGCGTGTAAGTATGTGTATGTGTGTGTAAGTGCGTGTAAGTGCGTGTAAGTACGTGTAAGTACGTGTAAGTACGTGTAAGTACGTGTAAGTACGTGTAAGTACGTGTAAGTACGTGTAAGTACGTGTAAGTACGTGTAAGTACGTGTAAGTACGTGTAAGTACGTGTAAGTACGTGTAAGTACGTGTAAGTACGTGTAAGTACGTGTAAGTACGTGTAAGTACGTGTAAGTACGTGTAAGTACGTGTAAGTACGTGTAAGTACGTGTAAGTACGTGTAAGTACGTGTAAGTACGTGTAAGTACGTGTAAGTACGTGTAAGTACGTGTAAGTACGTGTAAGTACGTGTAAGTACGTGTAAGTACGTGTAAGTACGTGTAAGTACGTGTAAGTACGTGTAAGTACGTGTAAGTACGTGTAAGTACGTGTAAGTACGTGTAAGTACGTGTAAGTACGTGTAAGTACGTGTAAGTACGTGTAAGTACGTGTAAGTACGTGTAAGTACGTGTAAGTACGTGTAAGTACGTGTAAGTACGTGTAAGTACGTGTAAGTACGTGTAAGTACGTGTAAGTACGTGTAAGTACGTGTAAGTACGTGTAAGTACGTGTAAGTACGTGTAAGTACGTGTAAGTACGTGTAAGTACGTGTAAGTACGTGTAAGTACGTGTAAGTACGTGTAAGTACGTGTAAGTACGTGTAAGTACGTGTAAGTACGTGTAAGTACGTGTAAGTACGTGTAAGTACGTGTAAGTACGTGTAAGTACGTGTAAGTACGTGTAAGTACGTGTAAGTACGTGTAAGTACGTGTAAGTACGTGTAAGTACGTGTAAGTACGTGTAAGTACGTGTAAGTACGTGTAAGTACGTGTAAGTACGTGTAAGTACGTGTAAGTACGTGTAAGTACGTGTAAGTACGTGTAAGTACGTGTAAGTACGTGTAAGTACGTGTAAGTACGTGTAAGTACGTGTAAGTACGTGTAAGTACGTGTAAGTACGTGTAAGTACGTGTAAGTACGTGTAAGTACGTGTAAGTACGTGTAAGTACGTGTAAGTACGTGTAAGTACGTGTAAGTACGTGTAAGTACGTGTAAGTACGTGTAAGTACGTGTAAGTACGTGTAAGTACGTGTAAGTACGTGTAAGTACGTGTAAGTACGTGTAAGTACGTGTAAGTACGTGTAAGTACGTGTAAGTACGTGTAAGTACGTGTAAGTACGTGTAAGTACGTGTAAGTACGTGTAAGTACGTGTAAGTACGTGTAAGTACGTGTAAGTACGTGTAAGTACGTGTAAGTACGTGTAAGTACGTGTAAGTACGTGTAAGTACGTGTAAGTACGTGTAAGTACGTGTAAGTACGTGTAAGTACGTGTAAGTACGTGTAAGTACGTGTAAGTACGTGTAAGTACGTGTAAGTACGTGTAAGTACGTGTAAGTACGTGTAAGTACGTGTAAGTACGTGTAAGTACGTGTAAGTACGTGTAAGTACGTGTAAGTACGTGTAAGTACGTGTAAGTACGTGTAAGTACGTGTAAGTACGTGTAAGTACGTGTAAGTACGTGTAAGTACGTGTAAGTACGTGTAAGTACGTGTAAGTACGTGTAAGTACGTGTAAGTACGTGTAAGTACGTGTAAGTACGTGTAAGTACGTGTAAGTACGTGTAAGTACGTGTAAGTACGTGTAAGTACGTGTAAGTACGTGTAAGTACGTGTAAGTACGTGTAAGTACGTGTAAGTACGTGTAAGTACGTGTAAGTACGTGTAAGTACGTGTAAGTACGTGTAAGTGTGTGTAAGTGCGTGTAAGTGTGTGTAAGTGCGTGTTAGTGCATGTAAGTGCGTGTAAGTATGTGTAAGTTTATGTAAGTGCGCGTTAGTACGTGTACATTTGTGTTAGTGTGTGTAAGTGCGTGTAAGTATGTGTAAGTGCGTGCAAATGCGTGTAAGTTTATGTAAGTGCGTGTAAGTGCGTGTAAGTGCGTGTAAGTGTGTGTAAGTGCGTGTAAATACGTGTAAGTGCATGTAAGTGCGTATAAGTGTGTGTAAGTGCTCGTAAGTGTGTATAAGTGCGTGTAAGTGCGTGTAAGTGCGTATAAGTGTGTATAAGTTTGTGTAAGTGCGTCTAAGTACGTGTAAGTGCGTGTAAGTGCATGTAAGTACGTGTAAGTGTGTGTAAGTGCATGTAAATGCGTATAAGTGTGTGTAAGCACGTGTAAGTGCATGTAGGTGCATGTAAG
>SZWC01022743.1:17110-35156 GCA_023375785.1 Penium margaritaceum
TGTAAGTGCGTGTAAGTGTGTGTAAGTGAATCTAAGTGCGTGTGAGTGGATGTAAGTTCATGAAAGAGCGTGTAAGTACGTGTAAGTGTGTGTAAGTGCGTGTAAGTGCGTGTAAGTACGTGTAAGTACGTGTAAGTGTGTGTAAGTGTGTGTAAATGCATGTAAGTGTGTGTAAGTTTGTGTAAGTGCATGTAGGTATGTGTAAGTGTGTGTAAGTATGTGTAAGTACATACAAGTGTGTGTCAGTGCGTTTAAGTACGTGTAAGTGTGTGTATATATGTATAAGTACGTGTAAGTGTGTATAAGTGCGTGTAAGTGTGTGTAAGTGCGTGTAAGTGCGTGTTAGTGCGTGTAAGTTTGTGTAAGTGCGTGTAAGTTCGTATAAGTGCGTGTAAGTTCGTGTAAGTGCGTGTAGGCATGTATAAGTGTGAGTTCGTGCGTTTAAGTACATGTAAGTACGTGTAAGTACGTGTAAGTGTATATAAGTGCGTATAAGTTTGTGTAAGTGCGTGTAAGTACGTACAAGTGCATGTAAGTGTGTACAAGTGCGTTTAAGTATGTGTTAGTGCGTGTAAGTGCGTGTAAGTACGTGTAAGTACGTGTAAGTGTATGTAAGTGCATGTAAGTTTGTGTAAGTGCGTGTAAGTTTGTGTAAGTGTGTGTAACTGTGTGTAAGTGCATGTAAGTACGTGTAAGTGCGTGCAAGTGCGTGTAAGTACGTGTAAGTGTGTGTAAGTACAAGTAAGTGTATGTAAGTACGTGTAAGTGCGAGTAAGTGTGTGTAAGTGCATGAAAGTATGTGTAACTGCGTGGAAGTGCGTATAAGTATTTGTACATTTGTGCAAGTGCGTGTATGTGCATGTAAGTACGTCTAAGTGTGTGTAAGTGTGTGTAAGTGAGTATAAGTGCGGTTTAAGTTGGTGTAACTGCATGTAAGTGCGTGTAAGTGTGTGTAAGTACGTGTAAGTGCGTGTGAATGTGTGTAAGTGCGTGTAAGTGTGTGTAGGTGCGTGTAAGTACGTGTAAGTGCGTGTAAGTATGTGTAAGTGTGTGTAAGTGCGTGTAAGTACGTGGAAGTGCATGTAACCGTGTGTAAGTGCGTGTAAGTGCGTGTAAGTGCGTGTAAGTGCGTGTAAGTGCGTGTAAGTGCGTGTAAGTGCGTGTAAGTGCGTGTAAGTGCGTGTAAGTGCGTGTAAGTGCGTGTAAGTGCGTGTAAGTGCGTGTAAGTGCGTGTAAGTGCGTGTAAGTGCGTGTAAGTGCGTGTAAGTGCGTGTAAGTGCGTGTAAGTGCGTGTAAGTGCGTGTAAGTGCGTGTAAGTGCGTGTAAGTGCGTGTAAGTGCGTGTAAGTGCGTGTAAGTGCGTGTAAGTGCGTGTAAGTGCGTGTAAGTGCGTGTAAGTGCGTGTAAGTGCGTGTAAGTGCGTGTAAGTGCGTGTAAGTGCGTGTAAGTGCGTGTAAGTGCGTGTAAGTGCGTGTAAGTGCGTGTAAGTGCGTGTAAGTGCGTGTAAGTGCGTGTAAGTGCGTGTAAGTGCGTGTAAGTGCGTGTAAGTGCGTGTAAGTGCGTGTAAGTGCGTGTAAGTGCGTGTAAGTGCGTGTAAGTGCGTGTAAGTGCGTGTAAGTGCGTGTAAGTGCGTGTAAGTGCGTGTAAGTGCGTGTAAGTGCGTGTAAGTGCGTGTAAGTGCGTGTAAGTGCGTGTAAGTGCGTGTAAGTGCGTGTAAGTGCGTGTAAGTGCGTGTAAGTGCGTGTAAGTGCGTGTAAGTGCGTGTAAGTGCGTGTAAGTGCGTGTAAGTGCGTGTAAGTGCGTGTAAGTGCGTGTAAGTGCGTGTAAGTGCGTGTAAGTGCGTGTAAATGCATGTAAGTGCGTGTAAATACGTGTAAGTGTGTGTAAGTGCATGTAAGTGCGTGTAAGTGTGTGTAAGTGCGTGTAAGTGCGTGTAAGTGCGTGTAAGTGCATGTAAGTGCATGTACGTGGGTGTAAGTGCGTGTAAGTTTGTGTAGGTTTATGTAAGTGCGTGTAAGTGCGTGTAAGTGCATCTAAGAGCGTGTAAGTGTGTGTTAATGCGTTTAAGTGCTGTTTAAGTTTGTGTAACTGCGTGTAAGTGCATGTAAGTGGGTCTAAGTGCGTGTAAGTGCGTGTAAGTATGGTTACCGGATCTTATCTTGTGTAAGTTCGTGTAAATGTGTGTAAGTATGTGTAAGTGCGTATAAGTGCATGAAAGTGCGTGTAAGTGTGTGTAAGTGCGCATAAGTGCGTGTACGTACGTATAAGTGCGTGTTAGTGTGTGTAAGTGTGTGTAAGTGCGTATAAGTGCGTGTAAGTGCGTATAAGTGCGTGTAAGTGCATATAAGTGCATGTAGGTACGTGTAAGTGCGTGTAAGTGTGTGTAAGTACATGTAAGTACGTGTAAGTGTCTGTAAGTGCATGCAAGTGCGTATAAGTGTGTGTAAGTGCGTGAATGTGTGTGTAAGTGTGTCTAAGTGCGTGTAAGTACGTGGAAGTGCGTGTAAGTGTGTGTAAGTGCGTGTAAGTGCGTGTAGGTGCGTGTAAGTGCGTGTAAGTGCGTGTAAGTGCGTATAAGTGCGTGTAAGTGCATATAAGTGCATGTAGGTACGTGTAAGTGCGTGTAAGTGTGTGTAAGTACATGTAAGTACGTGTAAGTGTCTGTAAGTGCATGCAAGTGCGTATAAGTGTGTGTAAGTGCGTGAATGTGTGTGTAAGTGTGTCTAAGTGCGTGTAAGTACGTGGAAGTGCGTGTAAGTGTGTGTAAGTGCGTGTAAGTGCGTGTAGGTGCGTGTAAGTGCGTGTAAGTGCGTGTAAGTGCGTATAAGTGCGTGTAAGTGCATATAAGTGCATGTAGGTACGTGTAAGTGCGTGTAAGTGTGTGTAAGTACATGTAAGTGCGTGTAAGTGTGTGTAAGTGCGTGTAAGTGCGTGTAGGTGCGTGTAAGTGCGTGTAAGTGCGTGTAAGTGCGTGTAAGTGCGTGTAAGTGCGTGTAAGTGTGTGTAAGTGCATGTAAGTGCACGTAAGTTCATATAAGTACGTCTAAGTTCGTGTAAGTGCGATTAAGTGCGTGTAAGTGTGTGTAAGTACGTATAAGTGTGTTTAAGTACACGTGAGTGCGTGTACGTAAGTGTAAGTGTGTGTAAGTGCGTGTAAGTACGTGTAAGTGCGGTTTATGTGGATCTAAATTCGTGTAAACTCGTGTAGATGCGTGTACGTGCGTGTAAGTGTGTGTAAGTATGTGTAAGTGTGTGTAAGTGCGTGTAAGTGCGTGTAAGTGTGTGTAAGTGCATGTAAGTGCTCGTAAGCATGTGTAAGTGCGTGTAAGTGCGTGTAAGTGCGTGCAAGTGCATGTAAGTGCTCGTATGTGCGTGTCAGTGCGTGTAAGTGCATGTAACTTTGTGTAAGTGCGTGCAAGTGTGTGTAAGTGCATGTAAGTGCGTGTAAGTCAATGTAAGTGTGTATAAGTGCGTGTAAGTACGTATAAGGTTATGTATGTTCGTGTAAGTCTTTGTAAGTGCGTATAAGTGCGGTTTAAGTTCGTGTAAGTACGTGTAAGTGCATGTAAGTGCGTGTAAGTCAATGTAAGTGTGTATAAGTGCGTGTAAGTACGTATAAGGTTATGTATGTTCGTGTAAGTCTTTGTAAGTGCGTATAAGTGCGGTTTAAGTTCGTGTAAGTACGTGTAAGTGCCTGTAAGTACGTGTCCGTGCGTGTCAGTACGTGTAAGTGCGTGTAATGTTGTGTAAGTTTGTGTAAGTGCGTGTAAGTGCGTGTAAGTGCGTGTAAGTGCGTCTAAGTGTGTCTAAGTGCATCTAAGTGCATGTAAGTTTATGCAAGTACGTGTAAGTGCAGTTTAACTTCGTGTAAGTGTGTATAAGTACGTATAAGTGCGTGTAACTATGTGTAAGTGCGTGTAAGTGCATGTAAGTATGTTTAAGTATGTGTAAGTGCGTGTAAGTGTGTGTAAGTACGTGTAAGTTCGTGTAAGTGCGTATGAGTGCGTGTAAGTGCGTGTAAGTACGCGTACATACGTGTAAGTACGTGTAAGTGCAAGAAAGTGCGTTCAAGTACGTGTACGTGCATGTTAGCATGTGTAAGTGTGTGTAAGTGCGTGTAAGTACGTGTAAGTGGGTGTAAGTGCGTGTAAGTGCAAGTAAGTACGTGTAAGTACGTACAAGTGTGTATTAGTGCGTATAAGTGTGTGTAAGTACGTGTAAGTGCGTGTAAGTATGTGTAAGTGTGTGTAAGTGCGTGTAAGTACGTGTACGTTTGTGTAAGTGCGTGTAAGTGCGTGTAAGTGCGTTTAAGTGTGTGTAAGTACGTGTAAGTGTGCTTTAAGTTCATGTAAGTGTGTGTAAGTGCGTATAAGTGCGTATAAGTGCGTGTAAGTGCATGTAAGTGCAGGTTAAGTGCGTGTAATTTCGTCTAAGTTTGTGTAAGTGTGTGTAAGTACGTGTAAGTGTGTGTAAGCATGTAAGTGCGTGTAAGTGCGTGTAAGTGCATGTAGGTACGTGTAATTTTGTGTAGGTGCGTGTTAGTACATGTAAGTGCGTGTAAGTGCGTGTAAGTGCGTGTAAGTGCATGTAAGTACGTGTAAGTACGTGTAAGTGCATGTAAGTGCATCGAATTGCGTGTAGGTTTGTGCAAGTGCGTGTAAGTGCGTGTAAGTTTATATAAGTGCGTGTAAGTACGTGTAAGTGCGTGTAAGTGCATGTAAGTGTGTGGAAGTGCGTGTAAGTGTGTGTATTTGTGTATAAGTGTGTGTAAGTACGTGTAAGTGTGTGTATATCCGTGTAAGTTCGTGTAAGTACGTCTTAGTGCGTGTACGTTCATGTAGGTGCGTGTAAGTGCCTGTAAGTGCGTGAAAGTGCGTGTAAGGTACGTGTAAGTTTGTTTAAGTGTGTGTAAATGGGTGTAAGTGCGTCTAAGTGCATGTAAGTGCGTGTAAGTACGTGTAAGTTTGTGTATGTGTGTGTAAGTGCGTGTAAGTGTGCGTAAGTACGTGTAAGTGCGTGTAAGTGCTTGTATGTGCGTGTAAGTGCGTGGAAGTGCATGCAAGTGCTTGTAACTGCATGTAAGTGCGTGTAAGTGCATGTAAGTGCGCGTAAGTGCGTGTAAGTACGTGTAGGTACGTGTAAGTGCTTGTAAGTGTGTGTAAGTGCATGTAAGTGCGTGTAAGTATGTGTAAGTACGTGTAAGTGCGTGTAAGTGCGTTTAAGTGTGTGTAAGTGTGTGTAAATATGTGTACGTGTGAGTAAGTGCGTGTAAGTATGTGTACATCTGTGTAAGTGCTTGTAACTGCGTGTAAGTGTGTATAAGTGTGTGTAAGTGCGTGTAAGTGCGGTTTAAGTTCGTGTAAGTGTGTGTAAGTGCGTGCCAGTGTGTGTAAGTGCGGTTTAAGTACGTGTAATCTTGTGTAAGTTTGTGTAAGTGTGTGTAAGTGCGTGTAAGTACGTGTAAGTGCATGTATGTGCGTGTAAGTGTGTATAAGTGCGTGTAAGTGCGTGTAAGTGCGGTTTAAGTACGTGTAATCTTGTGTAAGTTTGTGTAAGTGTGTGTAAGTGCGTGTAAGTACGTGTAAGTGCATGTATGTGCGTGTAAGTGTGTATAAGTGCGTGTAAGTGCGTGTAAGTATGTGTAAGTTCGTATAAGTGCGTGTAAGTGTATCTAAGTGCATGTAAGTTTGTGCAAGTGCATGTAAGTGTGTGTAAGTCCGTGTAAGTGTCTGTAAGTGCGTGTAAGTGTGTGTAAGTGCGTGTTAGTGCATGTAAGTACGTGTAAGTGCGTGTAAGTTCGTGTAAGAATGTGTTAGTGCGTGTACATTCGTGTAAGTGCGTGTGAGTGTGTGTAAGTACACGTAAGTGCGTGTAAGCACGTGTAAGTGCGTGTAAGTGCGTGTAAGTATATGTAAGTACGTGTAAGTATGTGTAAGTGCATGTAAATGTGTGTAAGTGTGTGTAAGCGCATGTAAGTGCATGTAGGTGCACGTAAGTGCATGTAAGTGAACGTAAGTTCGTGTAGGTGCGTATAAGTGTGTGTAAGTATGTGTAAGTGTAAGTGCGTGTAAGTGGATGTAAGTTCATGTAAGAGCATGTAAATGCGTGTAAGTGCGTGTAAGTACGTGTAAGTGCTTGTAAATGCGTGTAAGTTTGTGTAACTGCGTGTAAGTGTGTGTAAGTGCTTGTAAGTATGTATAAGTGCGTGTAAGTGCGTGTAAGTGCGTGTAAGTGCGTGTAAGTATGTAAGTGTATTAAGTGTGTGTTTGTGCGTGTAAATGCGTGTAAGTGTGTGTAAGTGCATGTAAGTTTATGTAAGTGCGTGTGAGCATGTGTGAGTGCGAGTTCGTGCGTGTAAGTGCGTGTAAGTGTGTGTAAGTGCATGTAAGTATGTGTAAGTTTGTGTAAGTGCGTGTGAGCATGTGTGAGTGCGAGTTCGTGCGTGTAAGTGCGTGTAAGTGTGTGTAAGTGCATGTAAGTATGTGTAAGTTTGTGTAAGTGCGTGTAAGTGCGTGTAAGTGCATGTAAGTACGTGTAAGTACGTGTAAGTGTGTGTAAGTGTGTGTAAGTGCATGTAAGTACGTTTAAGTTTGTGTAAGTTTGTGTAAGTGCATGTGAGTATGTGTGAGTGTGTGAAAGTTTGTGTAAGTGTGTGTAAGTATGTGAAAGTACGTACAAGTGTGTGTCAGTGCGTGTAAGTGCATGTAAGTGTGTGTATATATGTATAAGTGCGTGTAAGTGCGTATAAGTGCGTGTAAATGTGTGTAAGTGCGTGTAAGTGCGTGTAAGTGTGTGTAAGTGGGTGTAAGTGTTTATAAGTTCGTGTAAGTGCATGTAAGTACGTGTAAGTTTGTATAAGTGCGTGTAAGTACGTGTAAGTGTGTGTAAGTGTGTAAGTGCGTGTAAGTGCGTGTTAGTGCGAGTAAGTTTGTTTAAGTGCGTGTTAGTTCGTATATGTGCGTGTAAGTTCGTGTAAGTGCGTGTAGGCATGTATAAGTGTGAGTTGGTATGTGTAAGTGCGTGTAAGTACGTGTAAGTACGTGTAAGTGTACGTAAGTGCATGTAAGTTTGTGTAAGTGCGTGTAAGTGCGTATAAGTGCGTGTAAGTGTGTATAAGTGCGTTTAAGTATGTGTTAGTGCGTGTAAGTGCGTGTAAGTGCGTGTAAGTACGTGTAAGTGTACGTAAGTGCATGTAAGTTTGTGTAAGTGCGTGTAAGTGCGTATAAGTGCGTGTAAGTGTGTATAAGTGCGTTTAAGTATGTGTTAGTGCGTGTAAGTGCGTGTAAGTGCGTGTAAGTACGTGTAAGTGCGTGCAAGTGCGTGTAAGTGCGTGTAAGTGTGTGTAAGTACAAGTAAGTGTGTGTAAGTACGTATAATTGCGAGTAAGTGCGTGTAAGTGCATGAAAGTATGTGTAAGTGCGTGGAAGTGTGTATAAGTATGTGTACATTCGTGCAAGTGCGTGTAAGTGCATGTAAGTACGTCTAAGTGTGTGTAAGTGTGTGTAAGTGAGTATAAGTTCGGTTTAAGTTGGTATAAGTGCGTGTAAGTGCGTGTAAGTGTGTGTAATTATGTGTAAGTGCGTGTAAATGTGTGTAAGTGCGTGTAAGTGTGTGTAGGTGCGTGTAACTTCATGTAAGTGCGTGTAAGTACGTGTAAGTACGTGTAAGTACGTATAAGTGCGTGTAAGTGCGTGCAAGTGCGTGCAAGTGCATGCAAGTGCGTGAAAGTGCGTGTAAGTCTGTGTAAGTGTGTGTAAGTGTGTGTAAGTACGTGTAAGTGCGGTTTATGTGGGTCTAAATTCGTGTAAATTCATGTAAATGCGTGTAAGTGCGTGTAAGCGTGTGTAAGTATGTGTAAGTGTGTGTAAGTGCGTGTAAGTACGTGTAAGTGTGTGTAAGTGCATGTAAGTGCTCGTAAGCACGTGTAAGTGCGTGTAAGTACGTGTAAGTGTGTGTAAGTGCGTGTAAGTACGTGTAAGTGTGTGTAAGTGCATGTAAGTGCTCGTAAGCACGTGTAAGTGCGTGTAAGTACGTGTAAGTGCGTGTACGTTTGTGTAAGTGCGTATGAGTTTGTGTAAGTGCGTGTAAGTGCGTGTAAGTGCATGTAAGTACGTGTAAGTGCGTGTAAGTGCGTGTAAGTACACGCGTGTGCGTGTACGTTTGTGTAAGTGCGTATGAGTTTGTGTAAGTGCGTGTAAGTGCGTGTAAGTGCATGTAAGTACGTGTAAGTGCGTGTAAGTTTGTGTAAGTTTGTGTAAGTGCGTGTAAGTGCGTGTAAGTGCGTGCAAGTGCGTGTAAGTGCTCGTATGTGCGTGTCAATATGTGTAAGTGCATGTAACTTTGTGTAAGTGCGTGCATGTGTGTGTAAGTGCATGTAAGTGCGTGTAAGTGAATGTAAGTGTGTATAAGTGCGTGTAAGTGCGCATAAGGTGATGTAAGTTCGTGTAAGTGAGTGTAAGTACATGTAAATGTGTGTAAGTGTGTATAAGTGCGGTTTTAAGTTCCTGTAAGTACGTGTAAGTGCGTGTAAGTACATGTCAGTGCGTGTCAGTACGTGTAAGTGTGTGTAAGTGTATTTTAAGTGTGTGTTATTTTGTGTAAGTTTGTGTAAGTGCGTGTAAGTGCATGTAAGTGCGTGTAAGTGCGTGTAAGTGTGTCTAAGTGCATCTAAGTGCATGTAAGTTTATGCAAGTACGTGTAAGTGCAGTTTAGGTTTGTATAAGTGTGTGTAAGTTCGTGTCAGTGCGTGTAAGTGCGTGTAAGTGTGTTTAAGTATGTGTAAGTGCGTGTAAGTGTGTGTAAGTACGTGTAAGTTTGTGTAAGTGCGTATAAGTGCGTGTAAGTGCGTGTAAGTACGCGTACATACGAGTAAGTACGTGTAAGTGCAAGAAAGTACGTGTAAGTACGTGTACGTGCATGTAAGCATGTGTAAGTGCGTGTAAGTGCGTGTAAGTGCGTGTAAGTACGCGTACATACGAGTAAGTACGTGTAAGTGCAAGAAAGTACGTGTAAGTACGTGTACGTGCATGTAAGCATGTGTAAGTGCGTGTAAGTGCGTGTAAGTGCGTGTAAGTGGGTGTAAGTGCATGTAAGTGCAAGTAAGTACGTGTAAGTACGAATAAGTGTGTATTAGTGCGTGTAAGTGTGTGTAAGTGCGTGTAAGTGCGTGTAAGTATGTGTAAGTGTGTGTAAGTGCGTGTAAGTACGTGTACGTTTGTATAAGTGCGTGTAAGTGCGTGTAAGTGCGTTTAAGTGTGTGTAAGTACGTGTAAGTGTGCTTTAAGTTCATGTAAGTGCGTGTTAGTGCGTATAAGTGCGTATAAGTGCGGTTAAGTGCATGTAAGTGCAGGTTAAGTGCGTGTAACTTTGTGTAAGTTCGTGTAAGTGTGTGTAAGTACGTGTAAGTGTGTGTAAGCATGTAAGTGCGTGTAAGTGCGTGTAAGTGCATGCAGGTACGTGTAATTTTGTGCAAGTACGTGTAAGTGCGTGTTAGTACATGTAAGTACGTGTAAGTGCGTGTAAGTGCGTGTAAGTGCGTGTAAGTGCATGTAAGTGCGTGTAAGTGCGTGTAAGTGCATGCAGGTACGTGTAATTTTGTGCAAGTACGTGTAAGTGCGTGTTAGTACATGTAAGTACGTGTAAGTGCGTGTAAGTGCGTGTAAGTGCGTATAAGTGCATGAAAGTGCGTGTAAGTACGTGTAAGTGCATGTAAGTGCATCTAATTGCGTGTAAGTTTGTGCAAGTGCGTGTAAGTGCGTGTAAGTTTGTATAAGTGCGTGTAAGTGCGTGTAAGTACGTGTAAGTGCATGTAAGTGCATCTAATTGCGTGTAAGTTTGTGCAAGTGCGTGTAAGTGCGTGTAAGTTTGTATAAGTGCGTGTAAGTACGTATAAGTGCGTGTAAGTGCATGTAAGTGTGTGGAAGTGCGTGTAAGTGTGTGTATTTGTGTATAAGTGTGTGTAAGTACGTGTAAGTGCGTGTAAATGCATGTGAGTTTGTGTAAGTACGTCTTAGTGCGTGTACGTTCATGTAGGTGCGTGTAAGTGCCTGTAAGTGCGTGCAAGTGCGTGTAAGGTGCGTGTAAGTTCGTTTAAGTGTGTGTAAATGGGTGTAAGTGCGTGTAAGTGCATGTAAGTGCGTGCAAGTGCGTGTAAGGTGCGTGTAAGTTCGTTTAAGTGTGTGTAAATGGGTGTAAGTGCGTGTAAGTGCATGTAAGTGCGTGTAAGTGTGTGTAAGTCTGTGTATGTGTATGTAAGGGCATGTAAGTGTGCGTAAGTACGTGTAAGTACGTGTAAGTGCTTGTATGTGCATGTAAGTGTGTGTAAGTGCATGTAAGTGTGTGTAATTTTGTACAAGTGCATGCAAGTACGTGTAAGTACGTGTAAGTGCTTGTATGTGCATGTAAGTGTGTGTAAGTGCATGTAAGTGTGTGTAATTTTGTACAAGTGCATGCAAGTACGTGTAAGTACATGCAAGTGCGTGTAAGTGCATGTAAGTGTACGTAAGTGCGTGTAAGTGCGTGTAAGTTTGTGTAAGTGCTTGTAAGGGTGTATAAGTACATGTAAGTGCGTGTAAGTACGTGTAAGTGTGTGTAAGTGCATGTAAGTGCGTGTAAGTGTGTGTAAGTGTGTGTAAATGTGTGTAAGTGCGTGTAAGTGCGTGTAAGTGCATGTAAGTGCGTGTAAGTGTGTGTAAGTGTGTGTAAATGTGTGTAAGTGCGTGTAAGTGCGTGTAAGTACGTGTACATCTGTGTATGTGCTTGTAACTGTGTGTAAGTGTGTATAAGTGTATATAAGTGCGTGTAAGTGTGGTTTAAGTTCGTGTAAGTGTGTGTAAGTGCATGTCAGTGCATGTAAGTGCGGTTTAAGTACGTGTAATCTTGTGTAAGTTCGTGTAAGTGTGTGTAAGTGCGTGTAAGTGTGTGTAAGTGCATGTAAGTGCGTGTAAGTATGTGTAAGTTCTTATAAGTGTGTATAAGTGCATCTAAGTGTGTGTACGTCTGTGCAAGTGCGTGTAAGTGTGTGTAAGTTCGTGTAAGTGTGTGTAAGTGCGTGTAAGTGTGTATAAGTGCGTGTTAGTGCATGTAAGTATGTGTAAGTGCGTGTACGTTCGTGTAAGTATGTGTTAGTACGTGTACATTCGTGTAAGTGCGTGTGAGTGTGTGTAAGCGCATGTAAGTGCGTATAAGTACGTCTAAGTTTGTATAAGTGCGTGTAAGTGCATGTAAGTGCATGTAAGTGCGTGTAAGTGTGTGTAAGTGCGTATAAATATGTGTAAGTGCATGTAAGTGTGTAAAAGTGTGTGTAAGTGCTCGTAAGTGTGTGTAAGTGTGTGTAAATGCGTGTAAGTGCGTATAAGTTCGTATAAGTGCGTGTAAGTGTGTGTAAGTGCGTGTAAGTGCGTGTAAGTGCATGTAAATACGTGCAAGTGTGTGTAAGTGCATGTAAATGCGTGTAAGTGTGTGTCAACGCATGTAAGTGCATGTAGGTACATTTAAGTGCGTGGAAGTGAACCTAAGTTCGTGTAGGTGCGTATAAGTACGTGTAAGTATGTGTAAGTGTGTGTATGTGCGTGTAAGTGGATGTAAGTTCATGTAAGAGCGTGTAAGTGCGTGTAAGTGCGTGCAAGTGTGTGTAAGTGCTTGTAAATGCGTGTAAGTTCGTGTAAGTGCGTGTAAGTGTGTGTAAGTGCTTGTAAGTATGTGTAAGTGTGTGTAAGTGCGTGTAAGTGCGTGTAAGTATGTAAGTGTATTAAGTGTGTGTTTGTGCGTGTAAATGCGTGTAAGGCTGTGTAAGTGCGTGTAAGTTTGTGTAAGTGCGTGTAAGCATGTGTGAGTGCGAGTTCATGCGTGTAAGTGTGTGTAAGTGCATGAAAGTATGTGTAAGTTTATGTAAGTGCGTGTAAGTGTGTGTAAGTGCATGTAAGTACGTGTAAGTACGTGTAAGTGTGTGTAAGTGTACGTAAGTGCATGTAAGTACGTGTAAGTTTGTGTAAGTTTGCATAAGTGCATGTAAGTATGTGTATGTGTGTGTAAGTTTGTGTAAGTATGTGTAAGTATGTGTAAGTACGTACAAGTGTGTGTCCGTGCGTGTAAGTGCGTGTAAGTATGTGTATATATGTATAAGTGCATGGAAGTACGTATAAGTGCGTGTAAGTGTGTGTAAGTGCATGTAAGTGCGTGTAAGTGTATGTAAATGCATGTAAGTGTGTATACGTTCGTGTAAGTGCATGTAAGTACGTGTAAGTTCGTGTAAGTGCGTGTAAGTGCATGTAAGTGTGTGTAAGTGTGTAAGTGTATGTAAGTGCATGTTAGTACGTGTAAGTTTGTGTAAGTGCGTGTAAGTTCGTATAAGTGCGTGTAAGTACGTGTAAGTGCGTGTAGGCATATATAAGTGTGAGTTCATATGTGTAAGTGCGTATAAGTACGTGTAAGTACGTGTAAGTATATGTAAGTGCGTGTAAGTTTGTGTAAGTGCGTGTAAGTGTGTATAAGTGCGTGTAAGTGTATATAAGTGCATTTAAGTATGTGTAAGTACGTGTAAGTATATGTAAGTGCGTGTAAGTTTGTGTAAGTGCGTGTAAGTGTGTATAAGTGCGTGTAAGTGTATATAAGTGCATTTAAGTATGTGTTAGTGCGTGTAAGTGCGTGTAAGTGCGTGTAAGTACGTGTAAGTGTATGTAAGTGCATGTAAGTTTGTGTAAGTGCGTGTAAGTTTGTGTAAGTGCGTGTAACTGCGTGTAAGTACGTGTAAGTGTATGTAAGTGCATGTAAGTTTGTGTAAGTGCGTGTAAGTTTGTGTAAGTGCGTGTAACTGCGTGCAAGTACGTGTAAGTGCGTGTAAGTCCGTGCATGTGCGTGTAAGTGCGTATAAGTGTGTGTAAGTACAAGTAAGTGTGTGTAAGTATGTGTAATTGCGAGTAAGTGCGTGTAAGTGCATGAAATTATGTGTAAGTACGTGGAAGTGCGTATAAGTATGTGTACATTTGTGCAAGTGCGTGTAAGTGCATGTAAGTACGTCTAAGTGTGTGTAAGTGTGTGTAAGTGAGTACAAGTGCAATTTAAGTTGGTATAAGTGCGTGTAAGTGCGTGTAAGTGTGTGTAAGTATGTGTAAGTACGTGTAAATGTGTATAAGTGCGTGTAAGTGTGTGTAGGTGCGTGTAACTTCGTGTAAGTGCGTGTAAGCACATGTAAGTATGTGTAAGTACGTATACGTGCGTGCAAGTGCGTGAAAGTGCATGCAAGTGTGTGAAAGTGCATGTAAGTGTGTGTAAGTGTGTGTAAGTGCATGTAAGTATGTGTAAGTGCTTGTAAGCACGTGTAAGTACGTGTAAGTGTGTGTAAGTGCGTGTAAGTTCGTGTAAGTATGTGTGAGTGCGTGGAAGTGCATGTAAATGCATGTAAGTGCATGTAAGTACGTGTAAGTGCGTGTAAGTACGTGTAAGTGCGTGTAAGTGCGTGTAAATGAGTGTAAGTGCGTGTAAGTACGTTTAAGTGCATGTAGGTGCGTGTAAGTACGTGTAAGTGCGTGTAAGTACGTGTAAGTGCGTGTAAGTGCGTGTAAATGAGTGTAAGTGCGTGTAAGTACGTTTAAGTGCATGTAGGTGCGTGTAAGTGCGCGTATGTTTGTGTAGGTGCGTGTAAGTACGTGTAACTGCGTGTAAGTATGTGTAAGTGCGTGTAAGTACGTGTAAGTGCGTGTAAGTGCTTGTCAGTGCGTGTAAGTACGTGTAAGTGCGTGTAGGTTCGTGTAAGTGCGTGTAAGTGCGTGTAAGTACGTGTAAGTGCGTGTAGGTTCGTGTAAGTGCGTGTTAGTGCGTGTAAGTGCGTGTACGTATGTGTAAGTGTGTATAATTGCATGTCAGTGCGTGTAAGTGCGTGTAAGTGCATGTATGTATGTATAAGTGCGTGTAAGTGCGTGTACGTATGTCTAAGTATGTGTAAGTGCGTGTAAGTGTGTCTAAGTGTGTGTAAGTGCGTATAATTGCGTATAAGTGTGTGTAAGTACGTGTATGTTTGTGTAAGTGTATACAAGTGTGTGTAAGTGCGTGTAAGTTCGTGTAAGTGTGTGTAAGTGCGTGTAAGTGTGTGTAAGTGCGTGTAAGTGCGTGTAAATAAGTGTAAGTGTGTGTAAGTGCATGTAAGTGCGTGTAAGTGCCTGTAAGTGCCTGTAAGTACGTATAAGTGCATGTAAGTGCATGTAAGTGCGTGTAAGTGCGTGTAAGTTCGTGTAAGTTTATGTAAGTGCGTGTAAGTGCTTGTAAGTGCATCTAAGAGCGTGTAAGTGTGTGTTAATGTGTTTAAGTGCTGTTTAAGTTTGTGTAAGTGCGTGTAAGTGCATGTAAGTGGGTGTAAGTGTGTGTAAGTGTGTGTAAGTATGGTTACCGGATGTTATCTTGTGTAAGTTCGTGTAAATGTGTGTAAGTGTGTGTAAGTGCGTAGAAGTGCATGGAAGTGCGTGTAAGTGGGTGTAAGTGTGTGTAAGTGTGTGTAAGTATGGTTACCGGATGTTATCTTGTGTAAGTTCGTGTAAATGTGTGTAAGTGTGTGTAAGTGCGTATAAGTGCATGGAAGTGCGTGTAAGTGTGTGTAAGTGCGTGTAAGTACGTGTAAGTGTGTGTAAGTGCATATAAGTGCGTGTAAGTGTGTATAAGTGTGTATAAGTACGTATAAGTGCGTGTTAGTGTGTGTAAGTGTGTGTAAGTACGTATAAGTGCGTGTAAGTGCATGTAAGTGCGTGTAGGTATGTGTAAGTGCGTGTAAGTGTGTGTAAGTACATGTAAGTACGTGTATGTGTGTGTAAGTGCATGCAAGTGCGTATAAGTGGGTTTAAGTATGTGAAAGTGCGTGTAAGTGCGTATAAGTACGTGTAAGTGCGTGGAAGTGCATGTAAGTGTGTGTAAGTGCGTGTAAGTGCGTGTAAGTGCGCATAAGTGCGTATACGTACGGTTTAAGTATGTGTAAGCTTGTGTAAGTTTGTGTAAGTGCGTGTAAGTACGTGTAAGTATGTGTAAGTGCGTGTAAGTGTGTGTAGGTGTGTGTAAGTGCGTATAGGTGTGTGTAAGTGCGTGTATGTGTGTGTAAGTGCGTATACGTATGTGCAAGTGTGTGTAAGTGCGTATAGGTGCGTATCAGTACATTTAAGTACTTGTAAGTGCGTGTAAGTACGTGTAAGTGCGTGTAAAAGCGTGTAAGTGTGTGTAAGTGCATGAAGGTGCGTGTAAGTGCGTTTAAGTACGTATAAGTGTGTGTAAGTGCGTGTAAGTATGTGTAAGTGCGTGTAAGTGCGTATAAGTGCGTGTAAGTGCGTAAAAGTGTGTGTAAGTGCTTGTAAGTATGTGTAAGTGCGTGTAAGTACGTGTAAGTACGTGTAAGTGCGTGTAAGTACGTGTAAGTACGTGTAAGTGCGTGTAAGTACGTGTAAGTACGTGTAAGTGCGTGTAAGTACGTGTAAGTACGTGTAAGTGCGTGTAAGTACGTGTAAGTACGTGTAAGTGCGTGTAAGTACGTGTAAGTACGTGTAAGTGCGTGTAAGTACGTGTAAGTACGTGTAAGTGCGTGTAAGTACGTGTAAGTACGTGTAAGTGCGTGTAAGTACGTGTAAGTACGTGTAAGTGCGTGTAAGTACGTGTAAGTACGTGTAAGTGCGTGTAAGTACGTGTAAGTACGTGTAAGTGCGTGTAAGTACGTGTAAGTACGTGTAAGTGCGTGTAAGTACGTGTAAGTACGTGTAAGTGCGTGTAAGTACGTGTAAGTACGTGTAAGTGCGTGTAAGTACGTGTAAGTACGTGTAAGTGCGTGTAAGTACGTGTAAGTACGTGTAAGTGCGTGTAAGTACGTGTAAGTACGTGTAAGTGCGTGTAAGTACGTGTAAGTACGTGTAAGTGCGTGTAAGTACGTGTAAGTACGTGTAAGTGCGTGTAAGTACGTGTAAGTACGTGTAAGTGCGTGTAAGTACGTGTAAGTACGTGTAAGTGCGTGTAAGTACGTGTAAGTACGTGTAAGTGCGTGTAAGTACGTGTAAGTACGTGTAAGTGCGTGTAAGTACGTGTAAGTACGTGTAAGTGCGTGTAAGTACGTGTAAGTACGTGTAAGTGCGTGTAAGTACGTGTAAGTACGTGTAAGTGCGTGTAAGTACGTGTAAGTACGTGTAAGTGCGTGTAAGTACGTGTAAGTACGTGTAAGTGCGTGTAAGTACGTGTAAGTACGTGTAAGTGCGTGTAAGTACGTGTAAGTACGTGTAAGTGCGTGTAAGTACGTGTAAGTACGTGTAAGTGCGTGTAAGTGCGTATAAGTGCGTGTAAGTGCTTGTAAGTATGTGTAAGTGCGTGTAAGTACGTGTAAGTGCGTGTAAGTGTGTGTAAGTGCATGTAAGTACATGTAAGTTCATATAAGTACGTGTAAGATCATGTAAGTGTGTTTAAGTGCGTGTAAGTGTGTGTAAGTACGTATAAGTGTGTGTAAGTGCGTGTAAGTGCATGTAAGTGCGTGTAAGTAAGTGTTAGTACATGTAAGTGCGTGTAAGTGCGGTTTAAGTGGGTCTAGATCCGTGTAAATTTGTGTAAATGCGTGTAAGTGCGTGTAAGTGTGTGTAAGTACGTGTAAGTGCGTGTCATTGCGTGTAAGTGCGTGTAAGTGTGTGTAAGTGCATTTAAGTGCTCGTAAACACGTGTAAGTGCGTGTAAGTACGTGCAAGTGCGTGTAAGTTTGTGTAAGTTCCTATGAGTTTGTGTAAGTGCGTGTAAGTGCGTGTAAGTACATGTAAGTACGTGTAAGTGCGTGTAAGTTTGTATAAGTGCGTGCAAGTGCGTGCAAGTATGTGTAAGTGCATGTAAGTGCGTGTAAGTGAATGTAAGTGTGTATAAGTGCGTGTAAGTGCGTATATGGTTGTTTAAGTTCGTGTAAGTACGTGTAAGTACATGTAAGTGTGTGTAAGAACGTGTCAGTGCGTGTCAGTGGGTGTAAGTGCGTGTAAGTGTAGTTTTAGTGCGTGTAATTTTGTGTAAGTTCGTGTAAGTGCGTGTAAGTGCGTGTAAGTGCGTGTAAGTGCGTGTAAGTGCATGTAAGTACGTCGAAGTGCATCTAACTGCGTGTAAGTTTATGCAAGTACGTGCAAGTGCAATTTAAGTTCGTGTAAGTGTGTGTAAGTACGTGTAGGTGCGTATAAGTATGTGTAAGTGCGTGTAAGTGTGTGTAAGTGCGTTTAAGTATGTGTAAGTGCGTATAAGTGCGTGTAAGTATGCGTACGTACGTGTAAGTACGTGTAATACAAGAAAGTGCGTGTAAGTATGTGTACGTGCATGTAAGCACGTGTAAGTGCGTGTAAGTACGTGTAAGTGCGTGTAAGTGGGTGTAAGTGCGTGGAAGTGCATGTAAGTACGTGTAAGTACGTATAAGTGTGTATTAGTGCGTGTAAGTGCGTATAAGTGTGTGTAAGTGCATGTAAGTATGTTTAAGTGCGTGTAAGTGCGTGTAAGTACGTGTACATTCGTGTAGGTGCGTGTAAGTGTGTGTAAGTGCGTTTAAGTGTGTGTAAGTGCGGATAAGTGCGTGTAAGTGCATGTATTTGCAGGTTAAGTGTGTGTAATTTTGTGTAAGTTCGTGTAAGTGTGTGTAAGTACGTGTAAGTGTGTGTAAGTGCATGTAAGTGCGTGTAAGTGCGAGTAAGTGCATGTAGGTACGTGTAATTTTGTGTAAGTGCGTGTAAGTGCGTGTTAGTACATGTAAGTGCGTGTAAGTGCGTGTAAGTGTGTGTAAGTGCGTGTAAGTCCGTGTAAGTGCGTGTAAGTATGTGTAGGTGCATGTAAGTGCATCTAATTGCGTGTAAGTTTGTGCAAGTACGTGTAAGTGTGTGTAAGTTTGTATAAGTGCGTGTAAGTGCGTGTAAGTGCGTGTAAGTGTGTGTAAGTGCGTGTAAGTGTGTGGAAGTACGTGTAAGTTTGTGTATTTGTGTGTAAGTGTGTGTAAGTACGTGTAAGTGCGTGTAAATGCGTGTAAGTACGTGTAAGTTCGTGTAAGTGCGTCTTAGTGCGTGTACATTCATGTAGGT